>CM044442.1:125864330-125956279 GCA_024363595.1 Xenopus borealis
TCACTCCCAAACTCTCCACAATAACAGATAAATGTATGGTACATGTTATACGTAGGAAATTATACTGTCTAGAACTGGTATTAATGTCTCGGTGCACAACTTTATAAGTATGTTTGTTGTTGTTGTTTAAAAAAACAGAAATAAACAACTTTAAAAAAAAAAAATATGGCGCTTGTGCTTAAAATTGCACTTTGCTTAATAGTGATGAGCATTAAGTTTTGCCTCCAAATGACACCCATAGACTCTAATTTTTAAAAACTTTGTCACCAGACAATTAGGCATGTGTGAAATGTTGTAGCCCATAGACTTCAATGCATTTCTGCTAATTTTCTCCCATCCCTACTGACTACATGTGAGGCCACAATTAACTCCTATGGACCTTGAGTCTCACGAAGAACATGGCAACTCTAATTTTCATGTATTATAAAAATATAAAATATGCCTTTGCGCACTCATCCAGCTGAGGAAACAAATCAGCTTAGACATTTTTATCCAGGCCATTTATTTACACCCAAAATATGCACTGAATGGCCTTTGAACACTATGATAAGTCTCAGTATGAATAGCAGCCCTATTCAACAAACTGGCTCTTGCACCTCACATCAGCATGAATGCAAACTTTTTTCTACTTTTGCTTCAGACGGCTCTGCAAATCCACCTCAAGAAAATATGTGTTGTGTAATTGTATTGGCGAGGTTACTCAGAAAAACCACCACAAAAGGAAACCATTCTAAATATAAAATGAACCTTGATTCACAATACTCGCATAGTGTTCCTTCTGTAGTAAGCGATGAAATATGTTTTCAGCCTTTAGTTTAAAAGCTATTTTTGCAGTTTTACTCTCATAGAAAGCCTGATTAAAGCTGTCGGTTGCGTATGCACTGGAGGATTAAATGCCGATAGAAGTCAGGCTACTGTTTCAAGCATGAATAGCTCAGAAATTTCAGACAATTATGAAGCAGCAGGCACACAGAGAACTGCTAATATTTATGTTCCTATTGGATTGTGTGGGTTTTAACATGGGAAAATCATAAAACATCACAGATCAGGGAAAAATAAGAGATTTTGTTGTTGTTTTTTATTGAAATTATCATTGTCACATGATCTAGTGCCTTGCAGGAATGCATGAAGTTTCGAAAAAGTTTAAGGGGCCGATTTACTAAATTCAGATGAATAGATCGAAGTTCGATCGAATTCGATCGAATAACAATCGTAGGATTAATTCAATTGGTCGAGTATGCAAATTTGGCTTATTCGATCATCGAACAGCGAACTATCAAATGATCGAATATTCGATCATTCGATCAGCAAATAAAATAAAAATTTTAAAATATTCGACTGGCTACTTTGCCAGATTGGACCTACCGAATTGCAATAGAAGCCTATGGGAACCCTCCCCATAGGCTTCTGAGGCTAAGTCCTGATCGAATAGGATTCGTACGATCGAAGTCTTCGATCGTTTGAATCGTATGAATTATTCGAATGATCGAATGATCGTTATTCGATCGTCGAATGATCGAATATCAAAGAAAAGGGTAGCCTAAAACTATTCAATTAGCATTCAAAAATAGAATGCTAATCGAATATCGAGGAAAAACTATTCACCCAAAAAAAATTTTTGGGTGAATTTAGTAAAGCTGCCCCTTACTGTTTTGGGCCACGACCTTAAGCATATGGGGCAGATTTACTAAATTGACATGAATTCACATGAGTGATTCAAAATTCGAATTCGAATAATTCGAATATTCTAAAATTTGATGGTCGAATACTTCCCCTTTAAATTTTAATTTGACGACCTACTTCGTCATACATCAGCGCACCTGCGCCTTTAAATCCCGGAAGTGCGCATGGCACATGCACTAAGAAGAGGCTGGCGCAGAGGAGCGGTGCGGCGGGCATCCCCGCCGCACCACCACTAGACCTCCAGGGTTAGTTTTTCTTACACAGGCCTTCTTGAGTAAAACGTTATCTGAGTCAGTGACTTGAAGGAATACTATTTAGGGTAATCTTCAACAACATCTCATGAAGAGAGACAGATTGCTGAGCAGAAGATTGAGTAGAAGAGAGACTTGATTATTTGAGAAGCAGTGCAGAATTTTTAACTGGTGATATTTAGGTGATTTATTATTTCCATTTTACATTGTCATCATAATTCCTCTTTCATTTCATATTTTTGTTATGCCATAATTATTATATATGATTTAGCACATATGAGCATTGAGAGTCATCTAGCATTTCGAGACAGAATCATATGAATGGTAGGAGGAATCCTATACTGGATTGTTCACCTTTGCGTTAACATGATGTAGCGAATGAGAGTGATATTTTGAAAAAATTTGGAATTAACTTTAATTTTTTCAGATTTAGTTATTTAGCTCTTTATTCAGCAGCTCCCCAGCTTGGAATGCCAGCAATCTGGTTGCTAGGCTCCAAAATTACCCTAGCAACCATACATTGATTTAAATAACAGACTGGAATATGAGTAGGAGAGGGACTGAATAGAAAAAATGTGACCCAGATTTAAAATCTGGAAAAAGAAGAAAAAAGGCAAATAGCTATAAAAAAAGAAATAATGAATACAAAATAAAAAATTGAATTAGCCATTCTATAACATACTAAAATATAACTGAAAGGTTTACCACCCTTTTAAAATATAGTGGTTCAAACTATGATTTGACACAAAGATTGCACAAACAGATTTTTTTTTTGTAATGTTTTATTTGTTTTCAAGAACGTGGAACAATCACAAACAATAAACAATTCACTTACAATCTCATGTCTGTATTTGCTTTGCATTATATTGCATCTATGCTACCTCATTTAAAGGACAACCATACTCAAATTCTATTTTCTTACGACTGGATTACTTATATATTCGCTGTATCATTTCTAGGTTGAATACCAGGGCCGACTCCCACCAGGGACTCCATATCTTATCGAATTTGCGGGCTGTATCTCTTGTACAGCTGAATCATGGGTATAGCCTCGTTAACTCATTTTATCCAGGAGTCCCCTGTAGGAGGGTTGGGTCCCATCCAATGCATAATAATGCATTTCTTAGCATAATATAATAAAGCTCTAAACCTTAGTTTAGAGTGGGCAGAAGGCATTAAATGGTCTACTAGCTCCAGTTTACACACCTGTGGAGAATTCGCCTGTGGAAAATCAAGGGTATTTGCTGGTGTGGCCATTATCTGAGATCAATAGGTGTTTATTACTGGGCAGGCCCAGATCATATGTAAGAGGTTTGCCACTGGTGTTCCACATCTGGGGCACTTGTCATTGTCTTTCTTGCCCATAGCCTAAAGTTTTAATGGGGTTGTATAGAGTTGATGGAATACTTTGTATTGTATCAGTTTGTCTCTCACTGATATTACACTAGTATATATTGTCATCCCAGTCTTCCTGGATGAGCTCTGGTATCTGCAGTGTGGAATGGTGGGGGATACTTGCTAATAAATTGTGATAAAGTCTTTTGTGGGCTGTTTTACAGATAAGGAATCTGAACAAGTGCTGAATTTGAAAGTATCTGAATAAAGTTAGGCTGGCTGTGGCACATTCCCCTTTGTGGCCAATAGAGGAAGTCATCTAGGTTTCGAAAATGTGGAAAATTGGCATTACCCCATTGCGGCAGTGAAGGAGTTAGGTGTAAGGGATATTTTTTAAGCAGTTTCAATCCTTGACACGAGGCTCTCTGGGGTGTAGTGATGGAGGATGGTAATTTGCCCATATCTGAGTTTTCGATAGGGTAGGTTCTTTAGGCTTTCTAAGGGCCCTGCTATATTGGCTTAAAATGCCATATTGGGATTGTATGGATCAGGGTGGAACCCTCAATGTAAGTAATACATTTGGGATGCTAAGTAATAAAATTGGAGGTTGGGCAGGGCTAGGCCTCCATGTTCTTTATCAGCTGTCAGCGTCTCCCAGGCAATTCTCTGAACTTTTTGATTCCATATAAAGGGGAGAACTAGACAATTAATTTTTTTTGAAGACAGACCTAGGGATTTGAGTTGGGGCATTATGGAGGTGGTATAACATTTTAGGGAGGTATGCCATCTTAATAAGATTTATTATCCCCCATAATGTGAGGGGAAGGTTCACCCAGTTTTGGAGTTCAGCCTCAAGCTTTGAAATTATCGGGTTAAGGTTGGACTGTACAAATCTGGTAAGGTCCACTAGTACATTGAGTCCCAGGTACAGTACTTAAACTCCTGTACTCACATTAGTGGAGCATTGGGGGGGAGGATAGGGGTGGACTGATTATCAATAGGGAATAGCAGGGATTTGTTCTGATTAAATCTTGAGGCCAGAAAACTCCAAACTGTCCTACCACCCTAAGCAGGGTTACAAGAGAGTCCTGGGTGTCGGCTAGGTATATTAGTAAATCATCTGCATATAGGTATAATTTCTTGGTAAGTGGGCCGATGGTTAGACTAGTGATTTGCTGGGATTCCCGAATAGCTATGGCCAGAGGTTCAATGGCCAACGCAAACAAGACAGCGGGCAGCCCTGTCTGGTTCTTCGTCTTAAGTGGAATAGTGCGGATATTAGCCCATTAACCCTAACCCTTGTCGTTAGCTTTTGGTATAACAACTGTATCCATTTAATAAAATGTTCTTCCAGGTTGAATCTGTGCAGCATCTCCCAAAGATACATCCAGTCTATAGAATCAAATGCTTTGGCTGAGTCTAGGTAGGTCACTGCTCTTGTACCCACATTATCATATTGTAGCTCTATGTTAGTATGTAGTGTCCTAAGATTAACATTAGTGAATCTGCCTGGCATAAAACCAGATGGATCTGGGTGGACTAGATCTGTAATATATATATAGGGGACAGGCTGGGCTCAATCTCTACCTCCACAGATTCCACAGAGTTAACAGCTGACAGTCTTACAGCTACTCGTGGTGGCTCTCTTCAGTTCTCCTGAAGAAACTTTAGATTTGGCTCCAAAGTCAGGCACACCCTCTCCCAAGGATGAACTGGGTTGCCTGGCCAGTTGGATCGCTCTCCAGCCTGTAACTGGGCTGAAAAACAGGGGAAGGAATTCTCTTGACCCCTACACAGCCATAATCTTTCATGCAATTAGAGTAGCAATGCAAACAGCACAGAACACCTGGTCGCTGGTTCAGCTCCAAGCAGGTTGCCACATTACTCTCATCTCTGAGTTATAGTTCAACAACATGCAGTAAATGAACGCTCTTCCATGCTTATGTGTAACATAAAATGCTTCAAACATGTGAGTTATGGTTCAATAGTATGTGTTAGAACTTAGAAAGGTTCCAGCACTATTGAAAAATATTCCCTGAAGATTGTTTCATGTGGGGAAATGTTATTTATTAAACCAATTCAGTGCAGTTCTGGAGTGAAGGTTTAATTAGGCACATATGAAGGTGCTTGGCTTAGATTACACACCTCACAGGGTGAATAAGTTCTTAATATCCACTCATGCCTATTGGGTTCTTCCCATAGATCACAACATATTTTACACACAGCAAATCTCGTATATATAAGGAGAGGCTAGAGAGGTTTTTCCTGTTGTGTGTCTGAAAGGCAACCCGTTTAACATATCCTCTGTGGCCTTCTTATCCACACAGTTCTATTAATGGGTTACACAATTAGAAATTCCACACATCTAATGCGGCACTTTATCCTTGTATTTTACGTATGCTTTCATGCTTATACTTGTGCTTTCATGGCATATTCCTGGCATATTCCTCACATCAGCTTCAAGACAGCTGCAAAAAAACACCATTCATACTAGCACCCTCAATATGCTATTACTTGGGTCAAATACTCAGAATAGGAGGGCTAGAGGAGAACTTTTCATTGGTGGCAAAAGACTCCAGGAAGGACGGATTGATGGATGGATTAGCTGAGTCCCATAAGATGGTCAGTTCTGACACTAGGTTAGCTGTACCAGTAGGGGGAAGACTTGCTTTTGTTTTTGAGAATGGAAAAGAGTCCCCTCCAATCCATGGGTGCTTAATATATGGTTACAAATGGTTACAGGCTAGAGTTGGCCTCAAGTCCCAATCTTCGATTTCTTTGTACCAGAATTCCCAGGGACTTTGTGAAGAGAACAGGTTTCCTGAAAGGACGCAGAGATTTAATGCCTTCCTAAGTTTTTAGTTAGCTCTCCCAGAGAAGTTTAGTTAGCTCTCCCAGAGGAATAGGGGAGAGGAAGTTGCTCTTAGTTTTGGTGCTCAAGCGCTCAGGTGGATTTAGGATGGTGATCAATCTGACGTTCCTTAAAGGGACAGTGACTCCAAAAAATTAAAGTGTTTTAAAGTAAAGAATATATCATGTAGTGTTGGCCTGTGCTGGTAAAACTGATCTGTTTGCTTCAGAAACACTACTATAATACATATAAACAAGCTGCTGAGTAGCAATGGCAGAAATTGAAAAATGGCTATATGGCACAGGATAAGTAATGGATAACAGATAACATTATGTTCTACAGAGCGTATCTGCTATCTGCTGTGTAACTTGAGCCTTTTCTCTTTTGACTAGCTGCTCCATGGCTACACAGCAGCTTATTTATATAAACAATAGTAGTACTTTTGAAGCAAACACTACAGCAGGGGTCCCCAACCTTTTTTACCCGTGAGCCACATTCAAATGTAAAAAGAGTTGGGGAGCAACGCAAGCATGAAGAAGTCCTTTAGGGTGCCAAATAGGGGCTGTGATTGGCTATTTGGTAGCCCATGTGTGGGCTAGCATCCTACAAGAGGCTCTACCTGGCACCATACTTAGTTTTTATGCAATTAAATCTTGTTTTCAAGATTGGAATTCAAAAAAAAGCACCTGCTTTGAGGACCATGAGAGCAACATCCAAGGGGGTTTAGAGCAAAATGTTGCTCATGAGCTACTGGTTGGGGATCACTGCACTACAGTTTTACCAGTGAGGGGCAACACTGCATTAGATTTTTATTACTTTAAAGGACAAGGAAAGTCTAAAATAGAATAAGGCTAGAAATGCTGTATTTTGTATACTAAACATAAACATGAACTTACTGCACCACAAACCTAATCAAACAAATTATTTATGCTTTCAAAGTTGGCCACAGGGGGCTGTCATCTTGTAACTTTGTTATACATCTTTGACTAGACTAGACTAGACTACATACACATGCTCAGTGTGATCTGGGCTTCTTAGGGATCATCATAAATGATTGAAAAACAAAGCTGCTTAAGTTCTGCATGGCTGGTAAGTAAGGCAGGGGCTCTACCTGCTGTTCATAAGTATGATTTTTTCCCTGCCAGAAGTTAGGGACCGTCTGACAGTTCCTATCCACAGCACTAAATGAAGGGAGAATTTCACTGAATACAGTCAGGTTTCTTTAAAAAAAACGGTACACATTTTTTAATTCAAGTATATTGGAGATAGGTTTCTTTTTCATTAAAGGGGTTGCCTGCCTTTGAGTTAACTTTTAGTATGATGAAGAGAGTGATATTCTGAGACAATTTGCAATTGGTTTTCATTTTTTATTCTTTGTGGCTTTATAGTTATTTAGCTTTTTATTCAGCAGCTCTATAGTTTGCAGTGTCAGCTATTTGGTTTCTAGGGTACAAATTACCCTAGTAAAACTGCATTGATTTGAATAAGAGATTGGAATATGAATAGGAGAGGGACTGAATAGAATGATAAGTAATAAAAAGTGGCAATAACAATACATTTGTAGCCTTACAGAGCATTTGTTTTTAGATGGTGCCAGTGACCCCCATTTGAAAGCTGCAAAGAAACAGAAGAAAATTGCAAATCATTAAAAAACTATGAAAAATAAATAATGAAGACCAATTGAAAAGTTTCTTAGAATTGGCCCTTCTACAATATACCAAAAGTTAATTTGAAGGTGAACCACCCCTTTAAAGAAAGTAAAAATTGGATTTTATTTCTTTGCTTTTCCTTGTCCTTTAAAGCATTTTTTTTTTTTATGTTACTGGTCCTTTAAGTGCTTAAAGGATAAAATACTCTTTAAGATGGATGGAGTGAGATCAGCTATTTCCATTTTCAAGTTGGGCGACTACTCTTTCCATTTCCACATCTGGTATGGTCATCAGCATATGCTAAGAATTTGAGAGTTTGAGGCCCTGCTATCGGCCTGTCATTGTCTCCTTCAATCTTCACCAAAGCCCTGGCGGTGGTGGTAGCCTATCTGGTGAATCGTTGTATTCTGATTGTTCTGTATCTGGATGATTGGCTAATAAAGCCTACTCTCGTGACTTTCTGCTTCAACTACACATATTTAACCTCTCTCAGCTGAGGAGAGTTGATCATGAAATCTATTTCAGCTATGAAAAGTCCAAGTCTGACAACACCACAGTTGTGTCTCATATAAACAGGTGAGGGGGGTACTTGCAACATTACGTTGACAGATGTATCAATTATGCATGGGGCAGAATATCATCTGAAGGCACTGCAAGCAGTGTACATTAAGGCTCATTCAACCTCAGTGCAGTTTTCTGACTTGGAAAGGACTTGGAAGTCCTGCCTGGAGAATGGTCTCTCAGTCAGTCAGTCAGTGTTTCTCCACTTGATGCAGCCTTTCGGAAGTCCTGGATATGTATTTCACTCTCTCCCAATGGTGACCAGGGGTTTACAAAAGATCGGGTTAGACAAAGTCAAGGTCATAATGATAGTGCCTTACTGGCCCAGGGGAGCATGTGTTCTCACCTAACACACGTGGTAGAGGAAGGGCCAATATGTTTAGAGTCCAGCAGGACTCTTCTTCTTCAGGGTCCCAGATCCCAACAGACTTGCCCTCTCAGCCTGGATCCTGAATGGCAGTTATTGACTCCGCTAGGGTTATCACCAGAGGTAATAGACCATTCTTCAGTTACCTTGCCCAACTATTACAGTTCTGACTAAAGGGTGTCACAAGGATTCAAACCCACTACTCCTGGAGTCCAGGTGGCAGCTCTTGGAGCAATGAGAAGGTTTTCTATAGGTGAAAACAGATTGGTTAGATGCTAACGGGCTTAGACCTACAGTGGAAGATATCTGTCCTCCTTGGGATCTGAACTTACTCCTTACATCCTTGTTGGAAGATCCTCTTGAACCACTTACAGCTATTCCAATTAAGCTGTTTAATATCAAAACAGTTATGTTGGTGGAACTCACTTGAGTCACACATGAGCCAATTTATTAAACTGCAACTTTTACTGGTCTGTGTTTTATCCCCAAAAACCATAAAAAGTCGCTGGGAAAAAAACACAACTTTTTCAGGATTTATTATGCAGCAAGACAATTATGAATTAAAAAAGAATACTTCAGCTAAAACCTGTCAAAATCATGTCAAAGGCAGATGTCCCTTTTACAACTGATTTTTTTTAATTAATAGTTTTTGAGGTTTTTGAGTGTTTTTAGTTTTTCTTGTGACAAGTTGAAAAAGGGTTTTCAAAACTTTTCTGCAAATTTATTCTGTTAGTGCTCTTTCAGTTTTGCTCTCCAATGACCCAGTCTACTGAGTCTATTGAATGTAATTTGTATCAACAATATCTCCCTAGTTTAATGCTTACAATCTGAATATGATTACATTTAAACACATTAACGCAATGTAAGTCTTCCCAGTGTATAAATAACAAAAGATCACCATAAAGCATTTTTCTTTCTTTCACCTGTCGCTGTCGGGGACAACATTCCTTTTAAGCTATATGAAAATGTTGATGCAGCAACAAAAACCAGGACGTTGTATTTAGTTTGTTTACTAATTCATCGTCTTTTTGAGGAGTTGACACTAAAACTTTCCGTTTCCAAGAAAGTACGTGCTTTAGCATAAAGTCTCCTAATGATAAAACAGTTTGTTTGCATTTCAAAGTGATGTTTACATTAACCTGGGTTTACTTCTCTCATAATAATAGATGTTTTCCACACTGTAATTATTTTAATTGCAAGCAAAGATAAATATACATGTCTCACAGAGATAAAAAAAAACTTGTTCAAAATATTCAGTGATATAAGAAATAAAATAAACCAAACATTACACATCTGAGAACTGAACAAAATGAATTCAAGGTTTGGATAAATATCTTGAAGGTACAAGGTGGTCTATATAGAGAAAAATGTTTACAAATTATCCTTTGTGTAAACTTTTTAAGGTGCAGAATTGGGATTTGAAAACACAGATGTATTTATATTTGCTCTTATCACAAGATATATCAATATAAACACCTGGAACAGACGCATGTGTAACTATAACATTAGCAAATGGAAACAAAAAGATAACTTTAGAAAATGGAAACAATAACAAAAAAGTTAGCAAACATTTTTTTTTAAAACCGAGCTATTATGACTTAGTTCCTTTGAACTGCAAATAACTGTTAAATAGTATACAATTAAAGACTGAGTCATTATTAATAATCACAATGGTGATTGTGTTTTTTCTTTGAACCATGTGATAAAGACAGAAATAGTGCTATAATAATACTCGAAGAATCCCTATCACATTATACAAACTGTAATATTTCTGCAATTGTGGCAATGCCAATTTTCCAAAAACCTAATCATCTTTGTATTGCAAATTGACATGTTAATACTTAATAATACGAATAAACAAGTTTATAACTATTCACTGAATATTTGCTCCATTTCGTTCCTGTTGTATTTACACACAGAATGGCCTTGTATAACTCACATTTAGTGATGGGCGAATCTACCCAGTTTCGCTTCGCCGAAAAATTCTCGAATTGGCAGCGAAATTCTCAGATTTCCGAAAAAATTTGCGAAACAAGTCGCGTTGCGTCGTTTTCGACGTGCGCCGCGTCATTTTCGTTGCATCGCGTCAAAAAACGCAACTCGTTTTTTTGCTAATTTTCGCCAGGCGAATTTTCGCTGGCGTTTCACGAATTTATTCACCAGTGGCGAATCGTGGGAATTCGCCCATCACTACTCACATTCATTACACATACTGTATGACCACTATATGATCATTATAGGATCGAACATGTATAATCATTTTCAAACATGTTTTCTTTCCCTAAATTCAATGAAGAAATAATCGGTTTCAGCTTTTAGTCTGGTCTAAACTCTCAGACCCTAAACAACCTAATCTAGTAACCCCCTCTGGTCAAATAAGCCATCTCCCTGCATAAAATTTGGCACAGGGTCAATGGGAAAGTACAACTCTCTTACTACACAGGGCATCTAGGGATGCATGAATACATCCCTAGATGTCAACATTGCAATGTAACGTTTACATTATTTTTTAGCAGACTTAAGGTGTGGAGATCCAAATTACAGAAAGACCCCTTTTATGGAAACCCCCCAGGTCCCGAGCATTCTGGATAACAGGCCCCATATCTGTATCAAGTAAAAGCAACAGGGATTTTTTTTTGTTATGTAACATACTTATATATATTTATTTATTTATGGGAGAAATTCAGTAAAGGGTGAATCCTCACCATAGAAGTAGGGATGGGTTGAATTTGACCCATTTTACTTTGCTAAAAATTTGCATTTCATAGCAAACTCATTCATTTCTGCCTATCGAAACTTCATTAGTACACTTATGCTTAGGTCAATTTGAATAGGACAGGTAAATATACAGTAGGTCACATATACTGTATATCTTAGTGATGTTGGTGAAAATACTTGAAATGCCCACTTATTATTAAAAATCTCCAAAGAAGCAAAATAAAGACAAGAGAGATCCTCTAATGTTCTAGACATGATCCTACCCTAAAACAAACGTGGCATGCCACTCAAATGGTTAAAAACAATATTAAAACAAAAATATGTAACAGTTACAATTTTAAACACAATCCCACTTTGAATTATGAAAAACAGCATGTTTTTTTTTTTTTATAACTTTTTTGTCATACAGTATATGATGTCACTGACATTAGATTGAGGAAGATGTAGCTTCATCTTAGCAGTTCGCCAGATATAACCTGGTGAAGTAAACTCTGGAGAAAGGGGTAATGTAATGGAAAATTCGTACTCTAGTGAATTTGCAGAGTAACGATTGTTTGACTGAACGATAATTCACCTGGTGAAAGAGCACAAAACTTTAGTAATGTACTCTTTCTCTAGCGAATTGTCCTCTATGCCTGTTAGTATATTGGTGATGTCCCTGCAAGTTGGATGTCTGGTGAATTTTCGATATGCCTAAGTATTTTTGGATGCTGCAAGGTATAGGTATGCATCAGAAATTACAAGAAAATCAAGCCTAGTTGATGATTTACCGGGAATACTGGAGGCCACCTCCTACTACTCATAGAGAACTGTACCGTACTTCTATTTGTAAATTCGTTTAGAAAGATAATGCCAACTGAGGTAATAGCGAAAAATTCACATTCTCTACATACAGTAGCAGCAGATGATAAGCAACAACTTCAGCATGAATTATGCAGCAGATGCAGTAGCGATTTATAGCTAAGCTTCCATTCCTTCTGTATCAAAATGCACTGACAGAGGTGGGTCATCCACTAAGAACACTGGTGTACAATTATCAATAAGAAGTTCTCCATGGAGATTTGTCAAACCAAGGGAAGGACACATGTTTAGAGAATGGCGGGAGTACAGCCAGTCTTATTCTGCCAAAAGATTATTGAGCACATAATATACCTAATATGAAACATGTTTGTTATTGAACATTACATCATATTCTTGCAGTGAACGCTGGATATTATCTCAATTTTCATACAATTCATTCAATACATAATGTATATTTAAAGGAAAATTATGGATGGAAAAAAAAACGGAAAAAAGGTAGCTGGAACCGACCCTACCAGCCCATTCAGCAGTTACCTTTAATCTAGATCACAATCTGTGTTAAACAATGTAATGATTTCCATTTCAATTGCAGTTTCAATTTTAATTAAATGCAACCTGATCTCAATGTTTCAAGGTGTTATGTAACTTTTTCCTTCCTATCATACCCACAGATTACCTTTTTACATTTTGCTTAAAATTTTGTATATATATAGTGATTAGTCAAATTTTTGCTAGAAATTGATTTGTGGGAAATTGCCATTGGCAAACATTTTAATGATAGCGGAGCAAATTTTGCAGTGAAAAAATAAGTCAATAAGAAATTTACTGAGTCCTGTCATGATACAGGCCTGTAATAGCTAATAAAACAGGCCAGGGTCTAATGAAGTCTTAGCTAAATCAGACACATAGCAGGCCTCTCTTCACTAAGGTCTGGAGTTAGCCATGTGTAACAGGATCACAACCTCTTATGCCCTTCTCCAAGCCCTGGCTGATAAGGAGGGAGAACTTAAAGTTCACACAAAGGCTTCTCACAGGTGAAGGGAAGTTCACAAATAATACAACCAAAAACATATTCATCCTCACAGAACCCAGACCTGTTGTACCAGCAGTGTTAAAAACTGGTGATGGGTTCAAAGTAATATTGGCTTTCAGATGAGACCAAACATGACTAGGTTTGGTACTCTGTTTATCAGATGTGAATATCGGGGCAGGGGCAGGTCACACAGTATTGATGTTTAGTATCTATGGAATCCAGGAGAGAATTCATAACCAATGAATATAATATCATATCTCTCCTATGTTCCTATAGGGAGTTATGATCATTGTATTCTTGGTCCAGTTGCTTCTCCCAGGAGGTCATAAAAACTCAGTCTGTGTCCTGCTAGGCCATGCCCCCTTACATTCCTGAGGGAGGGGGAGTGTGCAGTTACCTGATGCCCTGAAATCACTGATAAATAGTCAGCTCTTCTGACTAAGAGTGGGATTTACTTTGGAGGACCAATTGCGATTGGAAGTTTCCCCGTTTGTTTCCCCTTGCCTCCAGGACCAGGAATTCTATATCTTGAAGCTAAGTATAGGTTTTCCATGTTTTCCCTTTTTATTTTATAATTGTTTGTATTATTGATTGTATGTCTCTTTTTGTAATATCATTTTGTTAACTGCACTGTTATACCTTTGATAATATTAAAAAACTTAATAAGTTTGTCGTTGGTGCTCTAAAAGAACCTAGCCTGAAAGAGAATAATTGTGAGCCTTAACCCTCTGCATGCTGAATGGGAATGCTAGTCTGTATGTATGCTAGTTAACCATTTGAGTGCTGGTAGGAAGTGTGTGTTTGAATTAACCCCTTCACTACTAGAATACCTGGTTTCTCTCGACACCAGTGTGAAGTTGAGAGTGGTGGCAGCAAGTTGTGTGTGTTTGTGGGTGTTGGTTGGTGTTTGGGGTGCTGTTCTGCTAGTCTAACCTGTGTGCAAGGTGGGTGAGAGACTGAGTGAGTGACCCCTGACAGCCACACCTGAAGTCACGTGCGGTTGGGAGTACCGTCTCCGTGACAAGTCCTATTTACTAAAACTCTTTTTTTCTGATTTTTGTACTTTAACAATTTTGACAACCCCCACCCTCGATCTGGCTTAATTTACCCACAATTCAGATTGAAATGAGTCCATGATAGAACATTTGTGACAAAATGTGACTTATTTTGAAATTATCACCTAGAAAATCCAACTTTATTGAAATTTCCCCTCAACAAATCGAATTCAACAGATTATCAAATGGAAACAAGTGTCAAACAGCATGAATGTATAAAGAATTAAGAACTACAAAGGCATGTTCCCATTGTTAGGAACCATCTGCTGTTGACTTCTACATGTTGACAGATTTCAACAGGTTTTAGCTGGAATATTTTCAGATTTTAATTTTTAACAACTTCCGTGCATAATAAATCTCAAAATCTTTGAGTTTTGTTCCTTTAAAAATGATTTCTCCTTTAAAACTTGACCAAAAAATGTGAGGCTTCATAAAAAATGCTGCATGGACTACAATATATTCTGTTGTGAAAAAGAACCACAAAAAAGTTGCAGCAGAAAAGGTTGCTGCAAAAAATACCCATAAACTCCAATGTATTTAAAAAAAGCCACTGTGAAAAAAACACCCATTGACTTCAATTTGTTTTGTAGATTTTTAACATTTTACTGTAATCCTGCAAACGGAGCAACGATACAAGGCAGTTTTTAATATTAGAATACAGTTTTATAATTTGCAGTGCATTCATTCAGTACTTGTAAACAATATTTAATCAATTTGTATACAGTTTTCTGGCTCTTTCAATTTCTCTAACACTGGAAAACCACCATGATCTATCTCAAATTATAATTTTAATAAATGCAGTCCTTTTTTATTGTAACCATGCTAGTGCTTATTTAAGCCAAGCTTGTTAGAGAAGACAAAATTGAGTGGTAAATTTATTACAGTTCAGATTTTAGTTTTGACATGATTCATCAAGATATTTTTTTCAAATTTTCCAAACTTGGATTTTCCTTATTAAGCATTAGAAGAATTCCTAGAAATCCAAAAGGTAAATCTTTAGCTTCTGAAGAGCTTCTGTTAAAGTCAATAGGAGATATATACATTAAACAATCAAACTATATTATAATTTTTATTTTTTAAAAGCTGATTTTTTTTTTTTTAATTTCTTTTTGTGGATTAATACTTTTAAAAAAGTATTCAAGATTTGTTGTTAAATATTTGAAAATATCTGTTTTTTATTGAGTTTCAGAAAAAATGTGGAAATAAGTCAATCGGTCTTAGAAAAGCAAGTTTTTTTGGGTGAAACCCCACTTCTTGAAAATAATTATTCTTCCAGCATGAAATAGACACATACAGTATAACAATAATTATTTCTACAACAATATTCAGTCTTATTTTAATATGGATTTGTTTATTGAATAAGGACTGTGAGAAAGTGGAGTAACGTTTTGCTCATAATTCATTCAGGTGAATTCAGTTTCCTTTACCCATCTCCTTATCTAGAGTAACTGTCAATCAATAATATGCAGCTAAAAAAATACTTATTCACATACTGCAAAATTATCCAAATAGTGTTTTTTTAATAGCTATTTTTGGAACATTTCCAGCCTCAACAAGCCCTTCAGCCATGTATTGCTTCCCAAAACAGCATCACATGTACGCCAAGATTTATTATGCTACTCGTTACTTTTTCTTAAAGTAAGAAACTGACATTTTAAATAATGAACTTGGCAGAAATCTGGTACATAGAAATCTGCTCAAAACTTATTTTAATGGGATCAAGATACATGCAGTTTATTTTATTCTGAGGAAGCATGTCCCATAAAAGTCTGTAAATCCAGCAGCTGCTGCCAAAGAGGAACAGGAACCTGTAATGTTTTTATGGGATTACAATTTGATATTAAGTGAAATATTACACATGGTTTGTGATCAACTGGAATAATATTTCCATTTCTTTATTGTTGCGAGCTACATCTGTTACTTTTAATGGAATGTAGACTAGAATGAACTTTTTATTTTGATTTTGAGCAGGGGTAGACCTGCTTGGATACTCTGGTTGCTATTGACAGAGGTGGGGTTGCATTAAGTGAGAGGATTCATGTGAATTTTGCATCCCTATGAATTAACGGGATTTGCAAATTGTAGAGTTATATTTTTAGAATGCTATGGCAATTCCATCTTATTCAATCATACTTCAAGGGGTGGATATATTTTAATTTAACTTTAACTGATGCTCCACCAGTCCAAGTATTTTCATGCAGAGTGTTTCCATATTTTTAGTGCTTCCAGATATCCCATCATTTTAGCCCTTGTGCAATACAGACATTTTTTTTTATTTTTAAGTCATTTTTAATGCAACATTTCTCATGGTTGATGGGAAGACAAGAGGTGGATAATAATGATGTCTGCATGTTTTCTTTTTTCGTTGCTCGTGCAATAAACTGAATTTGTTTCTAGAAATTTTAGCATAGATTTGTGAAAATGTCATAGTAAACTGAAGCTGTGGGCAAAAATGTCTGCACATTGCCTATATTGCATGGCTAAACACATTAAGGGTTGTTTACAACACCCTACACAGAGTGCAAAAAAAGGCCCTTGCACCCACAGGGTGGTAAATGCACCATAAGAGCACCAGTATGAGAAAAAATTCCTGTAGTTTAAGTTAAAGCTAACATGCAGCTACAGTACTTTACACTTTTATCATCACTTCTATTTGTCCATAAATTCTGTTTATTTAAAAAAGGATCAAACTGCTTGGGATCTGATGACACATATATGTTCACACTCTTCCAGCTGTATCTTATCAATACATTCTCTAGTGTACATGTGTTTTTCATTTCAAGATTTAAGAGCACTCTCCAAGCTGTGATTTGAATTGTTTATTGCTAATGCTTCACTTTACTTTTGTTCACAGCAGTACACATGTTCACACCCACACAAACACTTAAGTCCAAATGCTCAAACCACTTAAATGCTACACACACCCGCATGTTTTTTAAACACCCCTGCGTGATTCTGTCTACATTGCTGGGATCCAAAATTGAAGGAGAAAAAAACAGGAAGTTAGAGCAGTAAGAAAATGAGCAACCTCACATAGCATAACTAAGATTCACAATGGAATTTGTGTAGAAATAGTGAAAAATGCAACAAAAATACACATATCACTTTACTGGGACTCTATAGGAATAATACTTTCATCACTATAGGGATAATTAACTATTAATAGGTAAAAGTGCTAGACATTATACTGGGCGAATTCCAGCATGCCAGAGTGCAAGATTTAGGCAAACATTAATTGCATAATATTTTGCAAGCTGAAGCACAGCCTCTTTGTACCTACTGAATAGAATATAACTATAAAGATTCTCATTCATCCAGGTCATGGTATATATATCAAAAGTAACTCAAAGCAACTGGACTTGCTGAGATATTTTAATGAAGACGTTTCACTGCTCATCCGAGCAGCTTCTTCAGTTCAACTGACTGGTGTAGGGGAGTTCTCTGCATATAGACTCTTCCAACAATCCAATCACAATGGCACACTGCAACTCTTCAGAGAGGTGACATCTGAAATTATTTACACTTTTATCATCACTTCTATTTGTCCATGAATTCTATTTATTTTAAAAAGGATCAAACTGCTAGTAGCAAGCTAGTATCAAGTAAGAGCTAACCTGGAGGCAGAAAGATAAGACACCAAAGAACACCAGAGACACCCTATCAGATAGGGTACTAACTCAGCCAGAAAAGGATGTGCTATCCAAGGGGTTTAACTATGCAGTGACACTGCAACACATCCCAGTAGTTGAGCTCATCACAGCCACAGAATCTGCCATCAAGAATAATCACATAAATAAGGAAGAAGTGGAACAACTCCGACTAAAAGTGTCAGCTGCCTTGTCAAGTGCTAGAATACCTCCCTTTCATCTTACTACACAAGAGAGGAGAGCTCTCAGTTCTCTGAGTAAGGACCTGAAAATCACTATCCTGCCAGCAGATAAAGGGCAATGCACAGTTGTGCTCAACACAACTGACTATCACTGCAAGATAACTACACTACTCAGTGATAGCAACACATTTGAACCTTTAAGGAAAGATCCAACCAACTGTTTCAAGAGAAAGGTGATATGTTGCTTACAACAACTTGAAAAGGTGAAAGCCATCGATCAAGTTTTATACCGCCGTTTATACCCCAGAGAAGCCACACCATGCTTATATGGACTCCCCAAGATACATAAAGAAGGAGCCCCACTAAGGCACTAAGGCACTAAGTATTGCAAAATTATTGGCTAACATCTCAGCTACGTTGGTAGGCAATACAGAGCATCATATCCAGAATGCCAAAGATTTTGTAACCAAGATTCATGGTGTTACACTAGAGACCAAAGAAACCATGGTATCATATAATGTCACATCTTTGTTTACATGTATACCTACAACAGAGCTAATTGAGACTGTAAGAAGTCGACTGCAGCAAGATAACACCCTAAGCAGCAGAAGGAAGCTCAATCCTAACCAAGTATGTTTGTTGCTAGATTTGTGCCATAACACCACATACTTCAAGTACAAGGACCTTTTCTATAGACAGAAACATGGCTGTGCAATGGGTTCTCCAGTCTCTCCAATTGTAGCTAACTTATACACGGAGGAAGTGGAAAGGAGGCCTTTACTTACTCTGCAGGGAACTACGCCAAGTCACTGATTCAGGTATGTGGATGACACCTGGGCCAATGAAGTGGCAGCCTTTATAGAACACATTAATTCAGTGGACAATAACATCAAGTTCACAAGGGAAGATTTCCACAGGAACAAACTTGCTTTTTTGGACTGTTTAATTTGCATCCAAGAAGGGGTATTTTAAAAACCGAGGTGTACAGGAAACCCACTTATATGGATCAATATCTGTTGTTCGATTCCCACCATTCGCTGGAACAGAAACTGGGTGTCATTAGATTTCTGCACCACAAGGAGGAATGTGTGGCAACTTATACTGAGTCCAAGGACAAGGAGCATAAGCATCTCAGAGGAGCTTTAAAGGTGTGTGGCTACCCACATTGGGTCTTTGTTAAAACAACAGCAATCAAGCCCAATAGGAACATCAAAAGAACTAACCACCCAGAGACACATAGTAAGCAATACATAGTCATTACATATGTAGCTGTAGTGTGAGAGAAACTCAGGAGGATTTTCAACAAACACCACATCCCTGTGTTTTTCAAACCTAGCAACTCACTGAGACAAAAACTGGTACACCCAAAGGATCCAACTCCTAAGGGAAAACAAAGTAATGTGGTATACGCAGTCCAGTGTAGCGATGAGTGCACTGATCTATACATTGGGGAGTTGCATGACACATTGGTTATCCTCTCACTGTAACTACACAGAATCAACACCACTGTGAATTTCAGATGTCACCTCTCTGAAGAGTTGCAGTGTGCCATTGTGATTGGATTGTTGGAAGAGTCTATTTGCTGAGAACTCCCCTACACCAGTCAGTTGAACTGAAGAAGTTCAGTGAAAGTCTTCATTAAAATATCTCAGCAAGTCTAGTTGCTTTGAGTTACTTTTGATATATATATACTGAATAGAATGCATGTATGGGGCAGGCGCATTGATGCTCAGGGACCACCCATGTTTTTCTCATGTCGCATCACACACAAAGATTTGTTCTTGGCAAAGGCAGTGTCAGCAGGGATTCTGGCATAATCTGGCCACCAGAGGAATCTCTCATGCTGGCTCATAGTAGAATTCTTGCGCACACGTTCTGATGCCAAGGTATGACCAGACATGCATTTGTGTGTGCAATGTTCGCATTTTTTGAAGCAGGTTACATACACGTGCTATGGAGTTGCCTGTGCATGCGCAATGCCTTTAAATATACACCAAGGCCTGCAGTTTCTTGAAAAGCGATCTTCGCCTTTTCTGATAAAAAGTTTGTTCTTATGACTCATACCCGTTGCTGATTTCTGCTTGTTTCTCACTACCAACTTGACCATGCTTCTGGGAGATCCTGTTCTCAACACTATGGCCATTCCTGCTCTGAGTCCAGCCCTGTTCTTAACCTTAAGTCTTGAGGACCATTAGAATAAAGGTTTTGTTAGTCCAAAGGACTCGCTTACATACCAATGGATAATTTTGGACACAATAAGCCATGTTATTTACCAACTATACATGCAAAAATCTTCTACAATTTCCATGTCATAGCAGCCAAACACTAGAATTTGTTTGGTGCAATTGCATCAGCTCAGCTGTAATAAAACCTAAACTACCTGAAAAGGCTGCCCATACTATTTTCAATACATTAAATACCTTCAGTTCCATCTGTTACAAAATATAAAGTAGTTCCATATTTTTTTCTCACTCCAACACCAGTTTTCATCTTTATTGTTTATTTTGTAACTTAACAAGCCAAATATTAACCCTATTAGTTTTTTGTTAATTATTCAAAGTTAAACATAAAAAGAAATTATTTTAAATATTTTTCTTCAAAAATAAATTCACGTGTTTATTGATGGACAAATCCATTGACTTTGCCAGTATGGGTATTTGAATTCACTAACTCTGTACAGGGTTTAAAATGTGACCTTCTTTTAGATGTTTAATTTTCGGAGAGTGCTGCTTATATTAAATTTCTTTTAAAAAGACTAAATCAATGGCTGATGAACTTTCTCTAAAAGCCTAATGAACCTTTCAGAGTGCTAATTTCAACCTTCAAACTGGCAGCTTCACAGGTAGGGTTAGCATTTATAATTCTTGTTATGCAAGTAAATTAGGATAAAAGCTCTAAGTGAACACCCACAATTAAGCCTTTCCTGTATAATAAAATTAATGATGCCCAAAAGCCCAATGTAAAAGAAGATATTTTTTTAAACTTTTTGATTGCACATAATTGATTCATATGCAGAGTTGTTGGCACTGTTTACATAGGTGGAATAAGAGTTTACACAAAACAATGATCGGCC
The DNA here is from genome assembly GCA_024363595.1 of Xenopus borealis. Taxonomy (NCBI): domain Eukaryota; kingdom Metazoa; phylum Chordata; class Amphibia; order Anura; family Pipidae; genus Xenopus; species Xenopus borealis. The sequence continues at coordinate 125,885,537 of CM044442.1, forward strand.
TAGTCAGCCAAGAACCCTAAGCAACCCGGCCAGCTTTTTTGCCCACTTTTGGGAACAAGAGCACAAATACAGGCATGCGCTGTGTAGGAAGAGCGATGATGTACATATGCACAAGAGAGGTGCCGGTGTGCTTGGGGACAGCATTATGTGATTAGCTGCAGTGAGGGGGAGAGGCTTGTAGAATGAGAAGGTGAATGAAGAGATATGTGCCAGGAGCCCCCCCCCCCATTGTGCCCTCTTCTGCCTACCCCTGCCCTGATACAAAAGGGTTAAAGTCCAATGGAAGCCTGACTGATCTGACCAATTTTACTGCAACATATAAAAGTGGGGATTGATCAATGTACATTCCCTGGCCTCCTGTTCTATTAGTAGTTTGGTATCTGTGCTAATGCATAAATGTTCAAAAACATGGGGATTCTGTTACAATTGTACTATCAAAAACATACCAAGCAACAATACCACATCAAAATAAACCCCATATGGTGATTATAACTATTTTCCTCTGGTCATATTTTATAGGGTGGACCTGCATGGTTGCATTTCTTTAAAGGAAAGGCTTTGGGGGAGCTGCAACCACATGGAAGTTTCCATTCTTCCTGAGGTACAACTTTAAGAAAATACATAAAATAAACAGCGAGGTTGTGGCAGCACTCTAAGACATACCCTTATGTGATATGGTGGCTTGACAATTTTATGACTATGATTTTTTTTTTTTTTTTTATAAAGATCTGCACTTACATACAGATTTGTGGATTAATAAAGCATTGATCCAAGGTACAGTATGTGCAATGAGGCTTACATAAGCCTTCCAACAGACTTGTCTTTTGTAGTCTTACTCCCACACTTTCCCAATAAACTATTTTGACTAAACTGCACATTCTCCTATCACTCACTGATGTATAATGACAGAAAAAACCAAGTATGATAGAAATCTGAGACTTTACAACGAAGCCCTCCACACACATATGGATTGTGTTTTCTCACTTCGCTATTAAGGCATATTGTCATTAACTAAAATGGCAGTTATACTTTCTGTAATTTTTGTATTCACACATTGCTTTGTGGGTGGAAATCAAACTCTGAAAAATGTTCATTATTCAACATAGTTATCAATCAGCTTTCAGGTGACAACATGGACATTTTCAATATCTGTATCACAAAAAAATAAGAGTATAAACACATGTAAGAAAGATTAAATACTGTATGTACCTAATTCCAAACATACAGTTGAAGTTAAAACAGAAAGATTTTTTAAAGGAAATTTTAGAAACTTTGTCAGTAGTTGGCATATACTAGGTTTAGGGGCATATTTAATAAACTTTTGGTAAACTTTCTTCTGATCTAACCATGCCACATTTTGCATCAATTTGTCAGCAATATTTTTACAGCAATATTCACTTATTCACTTAAAATTGTAATTAAGCCATTGTTAGCATAATTTACAAAATTTTGCTGATCTAAATACTTTTTTCAAACACAATTGAAATTGTTGACTGTTGTGTGACATTAACATGGAGGAGATGATTAAAATAATGAGATACTAAAGCATTTGTTTCTCCTGGACCTGGAGAAATAAATGTTGGCAAAAACATAAATACTCATCAATGCAAATACGTTTCTGCACTTTGGTTAACCATTTCGGGCAACATCTCCAATAATGTTGGTTCATATCCTGCATCTAGACAATGCACAAAATTACATTATGGTAGTGTCAGAGAGTTGATACAATCTATAGGCAAGGTAGAAAGTAAAGACTAGACAAACACACAGTCAATCTCAGTTTGAGAATGCTCCCAAATGTTAACAGAGCCAAGAGCCAAATCTGCTAAGAAAAGCAACAAAGTAAATGGAAGGTGGTAAATCCATGTGTTAAACATCATTATGTATATACTTGAATTATCATACTTACCCAAAACATACATTTACTTCTGGCTGTTTTAGCAAGTGCACTTTGTCTGGTGCTTTTGGAACATTGAATGTGAACATTGAAAATGAATGTTTGACAAACATACCATAGGCCTCAGGCCAGGGCATTTCAGGGAGTAAATGCAAAAACAACTGGCATATTCAAGGATATCGTTTCTTTTCTTTTCTCAGTACTGAATAATATAACACTTCTAAACTAACCAAAAATTATACTTTCATGACCTTCAATTCCATCTAAAATATTAATGAAATTTCTTTTTGTCAGAAAACTTAAAAGAATGCCTATGATGTTAAAAAAACAAAGGTAATTCCTAATGGCTAGTAACTATTTTTGATTCCTAAACCTGCAAAGAGCTCTAAACATAACTATTTATCCAGCATCTATGTCATCTGCATTGTAATTTTTAAAATCATAAAATATTTGAAATTAACACTTCTCCCCCTAACTAGTGTAGGTTGGTTTCTCTGTGTCTATCCATTTAGAAGCTAGATTTCAAGTATATAGGAGAGCAAGCAAACATTCTCCTCACCACTCCCATAGACACTAGAATCTGCCAACAAATACAAATGAATACTTCCTTTTATTTATTTTCTTTTTATCTTCCTCCCTTCCTTTAACCACACTCACTCAAAATCACAGTTGAATATTTGTTTTCTTATATCTAAAGCTTAAAATGTGTTTTTCTCATACTACCCAAAGAACAGAGGTTCCCTAATTGTGGGGCTTGGTATGGCAACTAAGGGGAAGTCTTAGGTATGTTTAGATGGAATTTGTGTCAGGTACTGGTTTAGAACTAGAGACCTGTTGTATACCTGCCACTGCACCTCCAACTTGAGCCACATGAGACAGTGTGGCTACAGCTTAATTCTGACAATGTGCCTTCTGTGATGCTTAGTGATGGATGAATCTGGGGCGTTTTGGGCATCCAAAAAAAGGGCGCTGGCATTGAAAAACCTGAATTTTCGTGGGCATTTCACAAATTAATTCGCCGGCAGGAATTCGACGGGAATTCGCCCATCACTGGTGATGCTTCCTCTATGTCCATCTTCCCTTAGTTACACCCCTTGTTCAGCTGCAGACAATAGTTCTTTAGTGGGCTATTGGAGCCTGCTTCCCAGTCTCCCCCTTGCTGAATCATTGGCCTTCTAAACACCAGTTCCTCAAGACTGTGCTCCTGCTGCAGTATCAGTAAGCCTGTTCCTGTTTTGTTCCAATCATGTCCTGTTCCATCTGGTATCTGATCTCCCGGTTTTGAACTTGGCCTGTTTATGTTTGACTGCTGCTTGCCCTTGTCCCTCGGCCTGCTTCAATAGCTTGTTTGAGCTGTCTGCACCATTTTCAATCACCTGCATAGGTCTGTGTATTTTTTTTCTTTATTAAACCAAATAGTTATTCAGCACATCAGCTCTTGTTATTGGTGAATCTTTACATCTTAGATGGCCACCTTTTTAAGTGATAAAGCTGCAGACCTCTATGATATTCTTTTGATTCATTCTTTGATAAATATGCCATGTACAAGCTCTAACTAACATTGTGTACAAATAACTTTGTTAATTATTTATTTTGTCTTCTGTTTTATTCTATTCCCTGTGACAATATGGATCTTCTCATCCAAAATAGTTTTCATACACTCTGCATCATGGATGCAGTAGATTTTTCCCAATCACAGTTATTCTACAAGGTAAAATTCTATGTGATTTTGTCTATGTTGCAAACCACTTGTACAGTAGAAGCATTACGATTTCTAAAATTAACAATTTTCTTTTTCAATAAAAGTGTTCCATTGTCTCTGATATTTATAAGTCTACTTGATAATGTCTTTTTAACATTTTGGGGCCAATTAATTGAACTGCAACTTTTTTGGGTCAAGCTTTTTTACACCATAAATCTAAAAAAGTCTCAAAAAAGCATGATCATTTCCGGTATTTATTATGCATCAAAGCCGTGACTATTCCGAATACAAAAATACTCCTGTTACAACCTATCAAAACCATGTAGAAGTCAATGGCAAATGTCCCTACTACAACTGGATGATCATTCTTTGATTTCTGGTTTTAGAGGTTTTCGGGTGTTGATGCTGGCAAGAAAAAGTTGCAGTTATTGTGTGACAAGTCAAAAAAGTTCTGTGGCTTTTCTTCATTTCAATTTTTCTCTTAGATATATTGGCATTAGTATCCCCCACACATACCACGATTATAATCCCCTAATAAAGCTGATTCCCATCTCAAAGGTATCCACAAAGATCTCTTTAGTATTTTATCTTTAATATTTTATTTTTTTTATAACATAAAACCATCTAACTACATGAGGCAGAGCAATGCTGGGAAACCATCTTTACTTGTCTTTAATGTTTATATAATTAGTATGCAGGGCAAAAATGACATCTGCAAATGGAGCACCCTGTATGGTTAGCTGAGGTACACACTAAAGGCACAACACTTATTTCTCTGCGAAAAAAGTACAGGTATATGTCTGCACCAAATGTTTCAAAATACCAGAAAGAAATAGAAATTAGCCCAGGGTTAGATTCATAATCTACATTTCTGCACTTAAAAGTATGAAACAATTTATCTTTGTAGGAAACTTACTTCTTAAAACTATACTTCTGTTCTTAACTATCAAAGATGTATAATGATTTCCATGATCACTGAAATAGCCTTCTAGCAAGAATATATCTTACAATACATACAGTATGCATCAAAAAAGTATTTTATATCACCTGAAATTGCTTTAATATTTGATAACTTATGTTAGTTTAATTGGTTTGGAAAATGTCATCCTGTTTTGAAAGAAAACTTCTGAATGTATTTTAACCACTATATCTAGTTGTCTTGTATAATATTTGATAGCTTTTTCATGCCGTTGGAAGTTAAAAATAAGCAAATTTGGCATTTCTCAGCAAGCAGAAATTTCAGTAGAGGTGCCAATCATCCCCTTTAGTCATCGTGCCATAAAGTCATAAGATATTAATGACTTTATGGTGCCTGATTATTATGCTGAGTGTATGATTTTGTTGACAGAGCCATCAAAATTAGCTTGGCTTATGTAGTACTTAACATGGTGAACTTGTCCCCTAATTGACTTGTTAGGTCCTATCCTGTTTTGAAATATAGAGACACAGTATGAATTAGCAAAATTCAAGTTGTAAATTCTACAAATTTTGGTGTATCAGCTATTTTGAATCATTTTTAAATTATAATTTAGGTATTTCAAAATGATTATTTGCTCATGAAATTGCTGTTCCTAAAGTTAATGATTTATTGATTTAGGCTGACTTTGTGGCAACAGCTGCTACTTAAAAAATATATTGAGGGGGTCAGGAAATTGAGTCGTCTTCTTGTCCTTGTGCATGCATTAAACAAAGATTTTATTGGCAATGACATCTGTAGTACAAGACAAGCCAAACTCAAATAGGCAGATTTACTAAGGGTCAAAATGAATATTCGAATGCAAAAAAATTGATATTCAAAGTAAATTTCCATCGAATAGGCTACCTTGACCATTCGACCATTCAACCATTCGATTTGAATGGTCGAATAGTAAAATCCTTCGAATTCAAAATTCAAAGTACTGTGTCTTTAAAAAAAAAAAAAACTCAGCTTTACATAGTAACATAGTAAGTTAGGCTGAAAAAAGACACACGTCTATCAAGTTCAAACCCTCTAACTTTTTTTTTTATAACTGCCCAACTGCTAGCCTATCCAGAGGAAGGCAAAAAAACTCCATTCAAAGCCTCTCCAATCTGCCTCAGAGGGAGAAAAAACTCCCTCCTGACTCCAAAAAGGCAATTGGACTAGTCCCTGGATCAACTTGTATAATGAGCTATCTTCCATAACCCTGTATTCCCTCACTTGCTAAAAAGCCATCCAACCCCTTCTTAAAGCTATCTAATGTTTCAGCCTGTACAACAGTTTCAGGGAGAGAATTCCACATCTTCACAGCTCTCACTGTAAAAAACCCCTTCCGAATATTTAGGCGGAACCTCTTTTCTTCTAAACGGAATGGGTGACCTTGTGTCAGCTGGAAAGACCTACTGGTGAATAAAGCATTAGAGAGATTATTATATACATAAATATCATATCACCCTTTAAGCGCCTCTTCTCCAGCGTGAATATCCCCAATTTGGCCAGTCTTTCCTCATATCTAAGATTTTCCATACCTTTTACCAGCTTAGTTGCCATGCTGATTGCTGCTCATAATGCCATTTACTAGGACAACATTTTGAATGTGATCCCTTAACAAGCCTTCAGATAATTTGCCCACCACAGATGTCAAATTTACTGGCCTATAATTGCCAGGCTGAGATCGTAATCCCTTTTTAAATATTGGCATGACATCAGCTTTCCTCCAATCCATAGGCACCATACCAGATGAAAGTGAATCTGAGAAAATCATAAATAGGGGATGGTCTAAAACTGAACTAAGCTCTCTTAGAACTAGTGGGTGTTTACCATCAGGCCCTGGCGCCTTGTTTACATTAATATTTTTTTTACTTCACCAAATAAAAGCTGCCAAAGTGCTATGTTAGCCTTTGGGGAGCTTCTAGACCATTCTTCTAAGTTTTATTTTATCGAAGAACAATCCTTCCATTGTACACTAAAATCCTTTGAATCTTTCGATTCAAAGGATTTTATTGTTCGATTGAACGATTGTTCTTCAATCGCACGAATGCCAAATTTGGTGAAAAATCCTTCGACTTCGATATTCAATGCAGTGAGATAATTTTTTCTCCTTATTTTCCAAATTTGAACCAGTTTCTTTGTGATAATCCATTGCATAAATTCTGCTTGCTTTATCAGTACTATAGATCATAAAAATGTAATGTACTTTTTAGAACGTCACTTTTTGTATAGGCTAGGAACAAATTATGATAGTTCCTTCTGATAATACTACTGATAAATTTGAAACCATTTCCAACCACAATCAGTCTCATAGAAGGGCTTTTAGTGGAAATTAGGAGTTCTTAAATAAAAGGTCTTCATGCAGGAATCATCAGATTTACAGTTACTGACTAATACAGCCTTTAGGGTAGGTCATTTGCCTAGAAGTTGATATTTTAAAATTAACAGAAATTATTTCTCTCTACATGCAGGAGTACTGAAGTCAGCTATTTTGTTAGATTTTGTGTGATGGAATCAGTTATTTGAGTTAGCTCTAATGCCCCTGTTTGGAAAGGGATCCCCCCTCCTCAAAAGATATATTAGATTTAGTTGTTACTCAAAATCAGATACTAAAAGGTTGGTGCTGGAAGGTTGATAGTAACAATTTACTTGATTATTTCAGAAACTGTACAGATTTGTTATTGATTATATTTAGAAAATGTCTTACTCCAGCATAATGAAGCTTATATTACATTTTCAAGAAAATACCCCTTTAAGCACAAACAGCATTTTGTATTAAATATTTCCAGTAGTCTATCACCTGGAAAATATGCATTTGGGAGACAATAATTTACTTTAGGAAGCTCAATAGAAAAAGAGCATTTCTTTTAGAATTCAGAATAGAACATGTGTTTCAAGTTTTACCCTACCCCTATCACTCCTTTTCCAACCTTTCCTACCTTTCTACCTGTATCACAAAACAGCTAAACTGTGGCAGAATATGTTGTCAGTGGGTACAATGCCTTATCATAATTATCTCAGTCGCTCACTGTACAAAATGATGTAACTGTGACACATGACGTAACTATGCGATACCATCATATGTACCAAATTATTAGTATTTTTAGCTGTTTAACCTACTTTTCTTGAAAATTAATAAAGAATAATAAAAATGTTCTAATGAAAAATGTCTAGTAGTCATGCACAAGGATTACATAAAGAGAGAGTCATATCATCTTTTAAAAATTGCTACTCAGCTAGTCCAAATTACAAAGTCCGTGTAGGCTCTGTCAGTTATTTAAAAAATATATATATTAAGAATTCAGCAAGAAACAAGGGTAAAATGTTATAGCAAAGACAAATTTAAAAAATTCATGTGATGCAGAGAGGTAAGAATTCCCAGGCACAACTGGCCAAATTTTAATATGGTTTTACCTGTGAATAATTTGCTTAAATTATTTTATATTCGCTAGTATTCTTATAAATCTTTTATAGATATTTGCTACAAAAGCTTTTCCGTTGTTTTTTGTTTTTTTTTTTGCTTTTAAGAAAAGAAACAAAGCATGTGAAACGTCACATCACATAGTACACAGCATGCAATGGCTTTTCATAGTGAATATTTCATGTAACCATGGCAACATCAATTAAACTTATGTTGTGTCAGATTTCCATGAAAAAGCATTGCAACTGCAGCTGTTTTTGTGAGTCTTAAAGCTTTGTGCATTTTAATATCCAATAAGTTCAATAGTAAGCACATTTTGAAAGATTTGGGTTGCCATTGTATGGCAGGTGTACACTCAAGTGTTTGCTTTCATTATTCACAGTGTAAAATCCATCATGTATCTTCAATGGGACGGTAAGACTCTTTCTTAATACAGAATGAACAGAACAAAAATGTGAACTTTCACATCTTCATTTCAGGCTGCTGTCATTGCTCTCGTAGGCAATACATTTGTGCAAACAGTAATATTGAATTATTTAACAGGACAATAAATGCATCCGTTAACTATAAGAATATTCCACTTATTCTTGTTTGTTTGTTATTTTGTATATTTCTGGCCAGGACCTCTGAAAACCTTTTTTTAATGAAAACTGAAAATATTCTTTGCAAATGTTTCTGTTTCAGATCTCAGTGCCTACTGCAGAAATCAGTTCATTGTTCTCTTGGGTTCTGTAGAAATAAATGAGTATTGGCTGCTAAAGTGTGGTACTGTAATCAACATTCTATAACATTTCAATGAAAAACTGAAATATTGAATACCATGAGTAGCTGGGTTTCAGTTTTCATTTGTTTATACATGCTCACATATTTTGTTTGGTCTAATTGATTGAGCTAGTCCTTCATTTTTCTATCACCTGAAACTTAGACAGGGTGAATCATACCCCATCCACATAAATTAATACCTAAATTAATATACCCAAACCCTGCTTACTTTGTCATAAGCCATTTTATGTTTTCTTCACAGTTCTCATTGTAAAAAATCCCTTCTGAATATTTAAAATAGGGGATATGTGGAAGCACTCTAAAGGCAAAGTTATTGTGTATTTAAGTATAATGGAAGTGCTAGTATGTGGCTTTTAAGGGAGAGGAATTGTCCAAACCAACGCCCATTTTTAAAACCATAGGGCCATATCTAGCTCAATAGGGTGCTATTAAAAACCACATTAAGCTCAGCCGCAGCTTCTAGCTAAAGTATAATGTTCAAAATTGGGGAAGCATTCTAAATGCAAAGTTATAGTGTATTTAAGTATAATGGAAGTGCTAGTTTTAATGCACATTCCCTGTGCCCCTGTCTCCAAGTAAGTTTGCAAAACAGGGGTTTTTAGTTACAAAGTTGAAATGATCATAAAGTTGAAAAGCCCCCATAACACGTCAAGGTAAACCCCACATGGCGGACTCTAACATATTTACCTTTTTGTCATAGTATAAAGAGACTCTCTGCATAGTAGCATTATTTGTAATCAGTGTTAGTAGAACCTTGGTTTCAGTATAAAGGATAAAGTATAAGGTTTTCTAGTCACCACCACTAGACCACCAGGGTGAGTGCTTCTTACAATGCCTTTTTGGTTTTAAACACCTTAAGGTTTCTAACGCTGCTTAACACTTAGGGGCAAATTTACTATTATTCCCCAAAAATAATTAGTTTCTATTCGATCTTCGATTAGCATTCGATTTTCGAATGTTAATCGAATAGTTCTAGGCTACCTTTTATTCGATATTCGATCATTCGACGATCGAATACAAACCTATTCGAAGAAATTATTCAATCGTTCAAATGATTCGTACGATTCAAACGATCGAACACTTCGATCATAGGAATCCTATTCGATCAGGACTTAGTCTCAGAAGCCAATGGGAGTGCTCCCATAGGCTTCTATTGCAATTCGGTAGGTTCAATCTGCCGAAGTAGGCAATCGAAGAAACGTAAAAAATAAAATCCTTCGCTGATCGAATGATCAAATATTCGTCCATTCGACTCTATTCGAATGTATTCGATCGTTCGACCATTCCCTATTCGATGATCGAATATGCCAAAATTCACATATTTGACCAAACGAAGAAATCCTACGTTCGAAATTCGATCGAATTCGATCAAATTTGAATCCTTCATGTGAATTTAGTACATCGGCCCCATAATTCACATACAAAACTTAGATCACATGCAACATTCACTTAGCAGCTCCCACACTCGCTTATGAATCACAGAGATAAAGCTTTGAAAGCACAGAACACAGAGCCTGGTCAGAATTTACCTGATTAACCCCTCCCCCTTAATTAGCAGAGAGGGAGAAAACATATTTCCACCTTACACCTAGAAAAGGATTTATACATTAAAGAAAGAAGTGTTCTTAATAGATCTGAGAAGGGAAGCAGCTGAACATGACAAGTGGAAATTAAGTTTAACTTGGCTCTTGAGCCTTGCATTTATTATCTATCAAAGGAAGATATTTCTGGGCAAATTTCATTAAATTACTGTAAATCAATTCAAACACTACGATGTATTTTATTTTCTCACTTCATTCATATTGTTGACCTATATTTTTATTGAATATTTGGGGTTGAGCAATATCACAAAGACCTCTTAAAGCTTAATTCTATTATTAAATTCTCTCTTTAGAAAGAATGAAAGATAGACAGTCCAAGAAAAGCAATGCAGTCATTTTGCATATATATGGTATATGACATTTTGTGACTACATGTGACTACATGGCACTTACTATGTCAGTCAATGTGCTATTACCATACATACAGAGATATTTTTTCAGTATGGCATCATGATATTACACTTTAATAATCCAATAAAAGTTTTGTAGTCAGCACTCACCCACTATCCACTTAGTTTATTTCAAGCAGTGCATGTGTCCAGTGGCCTACAGACAAACCAATTTTGTCGACAATGTGTAATTTGACACAGCTCTGGACAGGATTTTCAGTTTAAAAAGCCTTTATTTCATGTGGCTTGAAGGATCTGCAACAATGTGAAGTTGCTGGAGCCAGATATACACTAATCAGATTGAAAGACTGTTTGGTATTTTAATAGCGTCAGTGACTCTTGGGAAAAGTTGGACTTTCTTCTAAACACTTCTAAAACATAGATTTTAGGCTTTGGTAGGTTTTGAGCTGGGAATCTCCTGTTTATTGGCTGCTATGTCTTTAGCACTGGTTTAGGAGTGCAGCCAACTTTTGACACCACCACCTGCCTTACCCATGCCATTCTAATGTCATGGCCCAAGAGGCAAGCTTGTCTACAGGGCAGGTACAATGCTAGGTACAGGGCAGAAGGTCATATTGACAGCATATGCAGACTGTTGGGGGTTGAGCATTCTGTAAGGGATTTAAGGAAAACTATCCAATTCAGGACACTTTCATACAAGTAAAGCAGTTATGTAACAGTTGGATGAATCTGTTAATAAAGCAGTTATACCCTCCTCTCGGCTACCAAAACATAACAACTAGAGCAGGACAAAACAGGATAAAAGAAAGCCTGGAGCAGGAACAGGACCAGGACAAAGGCTAGGGAGGGCAGGGACAAGGAAAATCTAGGGGCAAGCCACAGTACTCAAACCAAAACTACCTTAATGCTCAGGCCAGGAAATGAGTTACTGGAAGTGTTTAAATAGGGCATTTCTGGCTCTAATTGGATGATCTTAAACAACTAATTAGAATGCAGGGAGGGCAGGTGGAGGAGTCAGAAACAGCTGTCTACTCTCCTGGCCCAGTGGTAATGACAGAACAGTTTTAGTTTTCAAGATATCAGCATTTTTATCCCAAATACTACCATTATAATAATAATAATAATAAAATAACAGCATTGCCTGTCGGACATGGCTGTCTGTGTACAGCTCAAATCACTAGCAGTAGCTCTTACTTTCAAGCTGTACAGAAAGTCCTGTGTATGCACAGTGACACCCGCAGGCCATTTGTATAAACACCACTTATCCCCCTATAGCAGGAATGCATTTGGGCAAATATAATAAACAGTAACAATTTTAAACAGCATGTTTCTTAAAGCAATAAATACATTCTTCACATGCTTGGTCCATGCAGGTAGTTTTCTAATTCTCTCAGTATGCCTTATAGATTCACTTTCTTAAGGCCTATTGAGGTTGGCATTAGGGGTAGGAAAATGAATCAGGATTCATTGAGGTCTGGCATGGTGCCGAGAGACTGGCGAATTGCTAATGTGGTGCCGCTATTCAAAAAGGGATCCCATTCTCAGCCTCAAAACTATAGGCCAGTTAGTCTGACGTCGGTGGTAGGAAAGCTTTTCGAAGGATTAATAAAGGATAGGATACTGGACTTCATAGCAAATAACAATACCATGAGTTTGTGCCAGCATGGTTTTATGCGTAATAGATCTTGCCAGACTAACTTTATTTCCTTTTATGAGAAGGTAAGCAGGGACCTCGATTCTGGGATGGCAGTGGATGTGATTTACTTAGACTTTGCTAAAGCATTCGATACAGTGCCACACAGAAGGTTACTGGTTAAATTAAGGAATGTTGGCCTGGAACATAGTATTTGCAAATGGATAGAGAACTGGCTAAAAGATAGACTACAAAGAGTGGTGGTAAAAGGAACATTTTCTAATTGGACCAGTGTTGTTAGTGGGGTACCGCAGGGCTCTATACTGGGTCCCTTGCTTTTCAAATTATTTATTAATGACCTGGATGTAGTCATTGAAAGTACGTTTTCTATTTTTGCAGATGATACTAAATTGTGCAGAGCTATAGGTTCCGTGCAGGATGCTGCCACTTTGCAGAGTGATTTGTCTAAGTTGGGAAACTGGGCAGCAATCTGGAAAATGAGGTTCAATGTTGATAAATGCAAGGTTATGCACTTTGGCAAAAATAATATAAATGCAAGTTATACACTAAATGGCAGTGTGTTGGGAGTTTCTTTAAGTGAGAAGGATCTTGGGGTTTTTATAGATAACAAGTTGTCTAATTCTGGGCAGTGTCATTCTGTAGCTACTAAAGCAAATAAAGTTCTGTCTTGCATAAAAAAGGGCATACACTCAAGGGATGAAAACATAATTATACCTCTTTATAGATCCCTAGTAAGGCCTCATCTGGAGTATGCAGTGCAGTTTTGGACTCCAGAAGGGATGTAAATGAGCTGGAGAGAGTGCAGAGACGTGCAACTAAACTGGTTAGAGGGATGGAAGACTTAAATTATGAGGCGAGACTGTCCAGGTTGGGGTTGTTTTCTCTGGAAAAAAGGTGCTTGTGAGGGGACATGATTACACTTTACAAATATATTCGAGGACATTAAAGACAAATATCAGGGGACCTTTTTACCCATAAAGAGGATCACCGCACCAGAGGCCACCCCTTCAGACTAGAAGAAAAGGACTTTCATTTGAAGCAGCGTAGGTGGTTTTTCACAGTCAGGACAGTGAGGTTGTGGAATGCACTGCCGGGTGATGTTGTGATGGCTCATTCTGTTGATGCTTTTAAGAGGGGTTTGGATGATTTTTTGGACAGACGTAATATCAAAGGCTATTTTGATACTAAACTCTACAGTTAGTCTAGCTATGGGCATATATGGTTTGTGTTTGAAAGAGTGGAGATGTGTGTGTGTATGTATGCTGGGTTTTTAATTTGGAGGGGTTGAACTTGATGGACTCAACCCAATTTAACTATGTAACTATGTAACTATGTAAATGAAACATCTGCAAAAATATCTAGCAGGAGCAAGATGACTTGCATTTCATATGCGTCCATCAGATAGTTCATATGTGTAAGGTCCTCGCTGGCGTCTCACTTCAAGTGGTGTAGTTAATTTATATTGTCCTATATTGACTAAAGATTACATTTGGCTTGTTGATGTTTGACAATGTCAGCAGTTGATGATTTAGTAGTAACAGTAATTGGTGGAAGTTTGATATCTGCAACATGTAATCATTCAGCTGGAGATGAATGGCTAGTTGCATGGCATATTGCTTTGTGGTGAAATTTTAGACACAGGCTGTGTGGCAGGCACTGGTGTTGTAATAATGAGTCCATCATTTAATTGTAAGTTTAATGCAGCAAAGAGATCCCTTCCAAGTATAGCAGTACCTTTATTCACAATGTAAAAGTCACATTTTGCAGTATTTGATTCAAATCACTTAAAAAAGGAAGAAGCGGAACAACTCCGACTATAAGTGTCAGCTGCCTTGTCAAGTGCCAGAACACCTCCCTCTAATCTTACTACACAAGAGAGGATAGCTTTCAGTTCTCTGAGTAAGGACCCGAACATCACTATCCTGCCAGCAGATAAAGAGCAATGCACAGTGGTGCTCAACACAACTAACTATCACTGCAAAATAACCACAATGACAGCAATACATATGAACCATTAAGGAAAGACCCAACAAGTGGTTACAAGAAAAAGGTGATGGCTTGCCTACAACAACTTGAAAAAAGAAGAAAGCCATCAATCGAGTTTTATACCACAGCCTGTACTCCAGAGAAGCCACACCATGCTTATACGGATTCCCCAAGATACACAAAGAAGGAGCCCCACTAAGGCTCATTGTCAGCAGCATAAACTCAGTGACATACAGCATTGCAAAATTCTTGGCTAATATCTTAGCCCCATTGGTACGCAATACAGAGCATCATATCCAGAATGCCAAGGAGTTTGTAAACAAGATTCACGGCATTACACTAGAGGCAGAATAAACAATGGTATCTTATGAGGTCACTTCATTGTTCACATGTATACCTACGACAGAGGCAATTGAGACTGTAAGAAATCGACTGCAGCAAGATAACACCCTCAGCAGCAGAACGAAGCTCAGTCCTTACCAAGTATGTTTGTTGCTAGATTTATGCCTTAACACCACATACTTCAAATACAAGGACCATTTTTAGAGACAGAAACATGGCTGTGCAATGGGTTCTCCAGTCTCTCCCATTGTAGCTAACTTGTACATGGAGGAAGGGGAAAGAAGGGCCTTACTTACATTACAGGGAACAACACAGAGTCACTGGTTCAGGTATGTGGATGACACTTTGGTAAAAATCAGATCCAATGAAGTGGCAGCCTTTACAGAACACATTAACTCAGTGGACAATAACATGAGATACAAACTTGCCTTTTGGACTGTCTGATATGCATCCAAGAGGGGGGCAACTTGAAAAGGGAAGTATACAGAAAACCCACTCATAAGGATCAATATCTGTTGTTTGATTACCACCATCCACTGGAACACAAACTGGGTGTCATTAGAACTCTGCACCACAGGGCGGATAGTGTTGCAACTGATACAAAGACAAAAGAGTCCAAAGACAAAGAGCAAAAACATCTCAGAGGAGCGTTGAAAGCTTGTGGCTACCCAGACTGGGCCTTTGTCAAAACAGCAGCAACCAAGCCCAACAGGAACACCAAAAGAAGTAAACGCCCAGAGACACATAGTAGGCAAAACATAGTCATCCCATATGTAGCTGGAGTGTCAGAAAAACTCAGGAGGATTTTCAAAAAACACCACGTCCCTATGTTTTTCAAACCTAGCAACACACTGAGACAAAATCTGGTACACCCAAAGGATCCAACACCAAAAGAAAAATAAAGCAATGTCGTATATGGAGTCCAGTGTAGCGAGGAGTGCACAGATCTATCCATTGGGGAGACAACACAACTGCTCACCAAGCAAAATGGCTCAGCATACGAGGGTAAACTCTACAGGGCAAGACTCAGCTGTCTTTCTACACCTCAAAGACAAGGGCCACTCCTCTGAAGATAGCAAGGTCCAAATCTTGGATAAAGAAAACCGCTGGTTTGAAAGAGGAGTGAAAGAAGCGAATCATGTCAAGGTAGAAAAACCATCCCTGAATAGAGGTGGGGGCCTTCAACACCACCTGTCTGCTACATACAATGCTGTTCTCACATCAGTACCCAAGCGGTTTCAGAACTCTTCACACATACATTCATGCAACTCTCACAAGTAACACCTGTGTCTAGGAGTTGCATGACACATTGGTAATCCCATCACAGTAACTACACAGAATCAAATTCAGATGTCACCTATTTGAAGAGTTACAATGTGTCATTGTGATTGTATTAGAGTTTATATGCCGAGAACTTCCCATACCAGTCAGTTGAACTGAAGAAGCTGCTCGGATGAGTAGTGAAATGTCTTCAATAATTACTCAGCAAGTCCAGTTGTTTTAGAATTACTTAAATCAGATATCTCCTTTGGTATTATGGAAACAGCTGAACCTGCATCAAGCATCAGGTTAATGGAGTGTCCCTTGTCAGCAGAAGCAGTATTGACATTGATAGTGCGTATAAACTTGTCTGGAATAAATGTACCAGCTTTATCCACACTGAATACTGTAACAGTTTTAGTAGTGAGTTCATGAACATCTTTAGTAGAACTGCGGCAGACCGTAGCAAAGTGACCTGACTTTAAACATTTGCTGCACTGTATAGATTTTGCAGGACATTTAGCATAGTTTTCAAGGTGTTGTGTTGAACCACAGCAAAAGCAGTATTTTTTTTTTGTATTTGCTGCACAGTTTCACAGTGAATCCCTTCCCTTAGCAATGTATTTTTCCTGTGACTGCGCATTATTAGGCCACAGTTTTGAATACACAATTTGTACATTCCCAGAAGTTCCCTGACTGAGAGTTTTAGCCTCTGCCACAGCTATTTCAATTTGGCTAGCTCTAGAATCAGTGTCTCTCTAATGCGTGGTGAGTTTGTTTTTTCCACTATTTGGTCTCTTAGCATTTCATCTGTTAGATTCCCAAACTCACAAGTAACAACCAGCTCTCTCAAAGCTGCTACAAAATGTTCTGTGGATTCACCATTACGCTGTCCACATTGGCGGAATTTTTATCTTTCAGCAACCACATTTACTGTTCTTTATAGCAATTTATAGGCTGCCCCCAGGCAGCAGCAATAATGTAATTATCAAACATACAGATCCAAGCAGTAAAAGGTATGGTAGGATCACCAGGGTTTGGTAGAAAAGGTGCAGGCTGCTGCAGAGGTAGAAAAGACATCCTTGTCACCATTTGTTGTGTTTGGTAGCTGAGGTTGAGGAGAGTATAACAGTGCTTTAGTAGCAGGTTCATGCAGCTATTACATAACAGCAGTAACTCTTACTTTCACTTTCAAGCTGTACATAAAGTCCTGTGTATGCACAGTGACACCCGCAGGCCATTTGTATAAACACCACAATACTGTGATGGGAAAACATGTTTTTTTTAAAAACGTATCACTTAATAGTGCTGCTCCAGTAGACTTCTGCACTGAAATCCATTTCTCAAAAGAGCAAACAGATTTTTTTATATTCAGTTTTGAAATCTGACATGGGGCAAGATATTTTGTCAATTTCCAAGCAGCCCCTGGTCATGTGACCTATGCCAGCACTTTAGGAAGGAACTGCTTTCTGGCAGGCTGTTTTTTCCTTCTCAATGTAACTGAATGGAATACAGTGAGACATGGTTTTTTGCTATTGAGTGTTGTTCTCAAATCTAACAGGCAGCTGTTATCTTGTGTTAGGGAGGTGTTAGTTGCCTTCCCATTGTTCTGTTGTTAGGCTGCTTGGGGGGAAGGGAGGGGGTGATATCACTCAAACTTACAGTACAGCAGTAAAGAGTGATTGGAGTTTATTATAGAACAAGTCACATAACTTGGGACAGCTTGGGAATTGGAAATGTCTAGCCCCATGTCAGATTTCAAAATGAAATAAAAAAAGTCTGTTTGCTCTTTTGAGAAATGGATTTCAATTCAAAATTCTGCTGGAGCAGCACTATCAACATTTTTTCCCATGACAGTATCCCTTTAACATCACCTTTTTGGAACACTTTATACATTAAATTCCCCATTCATTTATCCATTTCAGTTTGTAGATGGATAAATGTATTATATATTTAACTAATACATTATTGCAACTGCATGGTTTGACCTTTACCTGTGTAATTTTCTTTTTGTTTGGTTTTATTTTAATCATTATTATTTTTAAACAGGTCTAAATCAATTAGTTTTTTGCTTAAAAGTATTTCTGGGATTTTAGTTCTATACAGCTGATAATTATGTAAAAGTGGACAATGCAATGTAATGAACTAAGAAGAAATACATTAGGGCTACAGCTCCCATCATTTGATTTATTCGTTATAAATGGCTCCCTCTTGATAACATTATTTTACAGATAAGTAATGAACTGGCTTTCAAACAAGTTTGATGTACTGCCTATTTCTTCTTGTTATGCAAATATGCCTAAATGCTAAATAGATGCATGTGGTTTAAAATGTAGAGCTATTTCACTTCATTACATTGAAAGCATAATTTAACAAAAAAAAAAAAATTGAATATATTTCATATGATAAACATTTCCACAATTCAACTACTTACAGCTAACTGTAATGCTGTCAAAATAATATTAAGGACCAGTAATGGCAAAACTAACAATACAAACATACAGTATATTTTTACCCAATAAGTCTAAGTATTCTTTCTTTGATATGAATCTAATGTGACGGGCAAATCTGTGCCAAAAAATTCATGAATTTACTGTGAAATTCGTGAAATGCATTGAAGTCAATGGATAGAAAAAAATAGATTTACAGTAGAAAATTTTGAGTACAAGCTTAGACTTTAAACTTTTATGAACATTATTTTTATTTAAACTAAACATCCCATGCTTTTTAGACATGGCGCCTAATTTTTGGAAATATGCATTATTATTATTATCAGTAAGTGGATTTTGTAATTATCACAAACTTTTACAGTCAAATTACTATATTTTTGCACTTTTTTCCAAAAATATACATATTTCTTTAAAATGTTAAAGTAATTTTTTTGCCAAAATGTTTTGCAAAACTAAAAGAATCCTTTCTTCTCCATGGAACAAGCATTGAAGGGTCTGCTGAAAAGCGTGAGAGAAAAATCTGCCGAATCCCTAATTAGATAACTTTTTTTTATGTCAGGCTTGAACACATAATAGATGCCTACATACGTTTGTTCCAGAAATTGATGCCTACAGAAATTGTTCCTACAGTATTTAATTTTCACCTAGATGTTTTCCTTGTATTATAAATAGTAACAAAAGTAATATGAATTTTTTTTTTTTGCAAAAATCAAATCCAGAAACATGGGTAAAACATTGTTTTCACATTTTTATAAATACATTTCTAATAACCAGCTTGCAACAAAAAGTTATGTATATGTGTTTGGGGGGTGTAAAAGTTTTGCTAACCTTTATTTTAGGTAAATCTCCAGGAAGGTTGTGGACAGCTTACCGCTGGCTCTGATTTACAGTTGGGAGGGGAAGTTATACTGCGATCCTGGGTTAAAGTATTTTCCTGGCAGTTCAGTAACTAGCCAGAACATGTCAGAGTTTCCTAGTTTTAAAAATGAGAAGGCACCACATGGTCTTTCTCTTAATTTCTTCACTTGCTGAAGGAGATGATGCTGAGGGGCCTGAGTGAAGGTTAGACCAGTAGGTGTAGAAAATTTATAAGTAAGTTTGTTGGTTAGTAGAGCAGCCAGAGACTCCATTGTGGACCTGGAAATGTTAGTACCTTGATGTTACTGGTCCTTTAAAAGTACCATCTGAGCTTTACAAGCTGGTGTTCAGTTCTTATTATGTTCTGTTTTCCAAGATGTTATGAACATTATTATGTTAAAGGGATAATGTCCTGAGATTAATAGTGCTGCTCCAACAGAAATCCATTTTTCAAAAGAACAAACTAATTTTTGTATATTTAATTTTGAAATCTGACATGGCGCTAGACATGTTGTCAGTTTCCCAGGTGCCCCAGTCATGTGACTTGTGCTCTGATAAACTTCAGTAACTAGTAAACATCCATGTCCCTCTGTGACTCCTTCAGTTACATTGAGTAGGAGAAACTATAACCTGCCTGAAAGCAGTTTCATCCTGAAGTCCTGGCACTTTCTGAAAGCACATGACCAGTTCAAATGACCTGAGATGGCTGCCTACTTATCAATATTACAACTAAAAAAATACACTTGTAGGGTTCAGAATGAAACTTTTCATGGTGGAGGGAATTATTTGCTGTGTAAACAGTGTAATTTAGAAATACAAACTGCACAATAAAAATCATGACAATTCCTTTAACAGAGTCACTTGGGAATGAAAATGTTCTGAAGGAACACATCAGAAATGATATCTGATATCTCCATACCAGGTGGTATCTCCAGGGTTCTATCAGTGACTTACACCAATCGACGCAGTTCAGTTGGGCAACAAGAATCGACACATAAGTCACTTACTGGAAATAATGCCAGTGAACACCAGAAATGATTTACAGAAATGACTTCTATTTTTTTCCATTTTAGTAATAAACTACTTCTTATTACTTGGCTGCTTGATTGGTGGTAGCATGGATGGTTCTTCACAGTGAGGGTAGTGAGGTTGTGGAATGACCTGCTGGATGTTGTTGTGATGGCAGATTCTATTATTACTTTTAAGAGGGGCTTGGACAGGTATTATATCAAAGGCTATTGTGATACTAACATCCACAGTTAGTATAGATATTGGTATATTTACTGTAGTCTATGTACATGAATGCATAGATGTACTGGGTTTCATTTGCAGGGGTTGAACTTGATGGACATTGGTATTTTCAACTCAACTTAACTAAGTAAAGCAATCCTATTGGGTTTATGTAATGTTTATTTTATATTTTTAAATGTATAGAGACCTAAATTACCAAAATATTTTTTATCTGGAAAACCTCAGGTCCTGAGCATTTTGAATAGTAGATCCAATACATATATTAAAATTCAGCACATACTGTATAAGACTCCCGTAATCAATGGATCTGTAATTCCTACAAAAACTACATAAGAATGCAATTAAAGAATATTTGAACAAGGGTATCTATCATGAGTTAAAGAAACAAATGTACATTCATTAATCACAGGATCCACTCCTCCTATTATACAGTATAAAACATATTGTTTCCTTCATCATCCTGTACTCATTAGTGGCACAGATACTGGAAAAAAGGATGTTTTTGGTTTCCTACCATGATCTTAAAGATTGATTGTATTTCTCCACTTTGCTGTGGGAACACTTTTTCTATATTTATAGCATATGTATTTGATCTGTATTATATTGTGCATTTAATGCTTTTGAAATATATGGATACGAAAGTATTGTGATTTTATTAAGTATTCTGCATTGCTATACTGTGTGAAATGTGATGATGATTTCACAAAAAAGCATTTTGTGTACATTTCTGCAGCAATATGATTGATGGGTTCATAAATATAACATTGTTTACATTTATAGGGGCAGATTTACTATTGGTCGAATTTCGAATAAAAAAAAAAAAATTCTAAATTCGACCAGGGAATAGCGGGGAATTAAAAAAATTCGACTTCGAATTCAATTTTTTTTAGCACAATTCGATCGATCGAACGATCAAATAGGGAAAATTCAAATCCAAATCGATTGAATATTCGAATCGAATCGAATATTTGAACGATTTTTAAGCGATCGATCGAATTTTTCTTATTCGATCTTAGGGAATGATCCCCATTTTGGTAGGTTTAATCTGGCGAAGTAGGTGATCGAATTTAAATTTAAAGGGGAAGTATTCGACCATCGAATTTTCGAATATTCGAATAAAATTTCATTTGAATATTCGAATAATCGAATTTGAATATTCAAATCATTCGAATTTGAATATTCAAATTTGAATATTCGAATCATTCAAATTCCAATATTCTATGGTAAAATTTGGTCGAATTTGCATATTTGAAATTCGAATCTTTTTGAAAATTCGATCGAATATTCAAATCCCTCATGTGAATTTATGTGAATTTAGTAAATCTACCCCATAGTGTTTACTGTTATGGTTAAAAATAATCTATATATTTTATATAATGTAGGATTTATTCGTTTGGTCGAATATGCAAATTTTGGCATATTCGATCATCGAATAGCGAATGGTCGAACAATCAAATACATTCAAATAGAGTCGAATGAACGAATATTCGATCATACGATCATTTGATCAGCGAAGGATTTAAATTTTTAAGTTTATTCGATTGCCTACTTCGGCAGATTGGACCTACCAAATTGCAATAGAAGCCTATGGGAGCACTCTGAGGCTAAGTCCTGATCGAATAGGATTCATACGATAGAAGTCTTCCGAATCATTCGACTGATCGAATAAATTTGTATTCGATCGTTGAATGATCGACTATCGAATAAAAGGTAGCCTAAAAATATTTGTTTAGCATTTTACGATCGAATGCTAATCGAATATCGAATTTGGTTGAACTAATTTTGGGGAATAATAGTAAATTTGCCCCTTAGATATACAGTACAGTTATGTAGTAATTAAAAAAAGTGGTGGGAAAATAAATTTGGCAGACATGGATTCGCTGAAAATTTTCCGAGTTTAGCCACCGGCGAATAAATTAGCAAAACTGCAACAAAAATTTGCTGCGACTGAAAATAAAATTGACACTCCAAATTTGTTGTTCGCATTAAAGTTGTCATTAGTAAATATTTTTCAGACGTCCATTAACTTCAGTGCGTTTTGCTCATTTTTAGACATTTCGCCAATCACTATAGTTGTATAGTTGTAAAACATTTTATCTCCAGAAGAAATGGAGTACAGGTTTGGGGCCTATTGAATGCTCTGGACCTGGGGTTTTCTGGATAAAGGTTCTTGAATAGTTTGGATTTTCATGCTTTAAGGCTACAATAAAATAATTTTAACATTAAATAAACCCAATAGGTTGGTTTTTTATACCAAAAAGGATTGCTTATATCTTAGTTGGGATCAATTACAAGCTCCTGTGTTATTATTACAGAGAAAAAGGGAATATTTTTTTTAAAAGATTGGATTATTTCATAATAATGGAGTCTATGCAAGACAGTTTCCCAAAATTCAGAGTTTTCCAGATAATGGATCCCATACCTGTAGAGGGGAAAGAGAGATGGCTAGGTTGTTGTTTGCAGCACAGGAGGGGGCTCCCTTGATGCCAATAAGTTTGGATAATAGATCCTATACCAGTATTATCCAACATAATTAAATGTTTGTGTAAATATATAGTGCTATATAGAACTTTAAATTATTTGATGTTACTTATTTTTGAAACTATTTTGACAGTTTTAATGCCAAAATGCTGCATTTCCCCTGTTGTCAGTAACCAAAAACATGCATTTGTGCAGTCATTGTGTACAGGTACAGGACCTGTTATCCAGAATGCTTGGGACCTGAGGGAACTGTGTACTGGATAATGTTTTTTTGGATAATGAATCCAATACTTCTACAAAGAAAAGACAAAATCAATATACCTCTCAGTTTGTAGTTTTGCCATGAACAGTTTCAGTTAAATATTATCACCTGAGGCATAAAAGAACTGATGACATGCATGCTCAATAGATTTTGGGTTTTCAAATGGTTTCATGAATACAAGTGGAATGTTCATATACCTTCTCCTAAACACTGGCAAGTGTTGCCAGCCTTGTCTTGTTAAATGTTCTTTGTATCTTCAAAAATGGATTTAGTGGGCAGGAAATTACAGTAAAGACAAGGAATAGAGATAACCTCTGCTCCTAGCTTAATATTATTCACCCATGTGAACTGATCCAGCTGGAAATATTATCCGTGCAATCTGTGGATAGTGGTCCCTAGTGCACCCTTGGCTGAACTGCCTGATACTAGGAAAGATATAATGTATTTAAAAGTTTCTCATTCATGACAAAATCTCTCAGTGCAGCAATACTGGACGCCAAACAGAACTGTAAGGAACTTAAGGTTTAAATTGTATTCAGTACAGAGCAGCAGATCCAATAAAGGAAATCTTAAAGGGAAAATACTGGGCAATTTGAAGTTGCATTTGTTGTGTGTTCCCTTATTTTGCCATTGAATAGAAACATTTAAGATCATCAGTATCACCCCTTCCTACTCATTTCATGTTAGATATGTCATTGAGTTTCAAGCATAAAAAAATAAAAACAGCCTTCAAATTATCCACCAAAAGTTTTTTTTTACTGTAGCGTTCGATGATTTCAAAATGTTTTAGTTAAATGAACAGTAACATCAAAAGATGAAAGTTCTTTAAAGTAATTAAAATATAATGTGATGTTTTCCTTCACTGGTAAAACTGCTATATTTCCTTCAGAAACACTGCTATACTACAGTATATATAAACAAGCTGCTGTGTAGCCATGGGGGCAGCCATTTATAGGTTACATATTGTAACAGATTCTGTAGAATGCCATTGTATTCTATTACAAAGCTTACATGTTATCTGCTAAGTAACCTGTGCCTTTTCTCCCTTTTGAGTTTAAAAGGCTGTGTCATTGCAGCCTATTTATATAAACTATAGCAGTGTTTCTAAAGTAAACACATAAGGGGTTATTTATCAAGATCCAAATTTATCTCATTATCATCTAAAATATACTCTGCCCAAATCTGCATGGGTTATTTCGCCTTATTTATCAATACATTTTCCCTAAAAATTCCAGTTCAGAAAAAAAGTACAAAAATTCAAATCATAAATTTTTTTCTGATTTCACGCCTGAAATATGCGATTTTATAAAATATTTACGAAAACCACAACATCTTTTTTTAATTATTGTACAGAACCCAATGCAGATCAAGGATGTATTCTGGACTTCTCCCATTGATAATATATACAACCTAGGCAGGTCTGAAATGCCGGATTTTCTGAATCTGACTTTTTCCATCCTATTTTAAATTCTGAATAGTGATGGGCGTATTTGTCCTATTTCGCTTCCCCAAAAAATTTGTGAATTCCCTGCAAAATTTGTGAAACAGCAAAAGATTTGCAAATGGCACCAGCGTCTCATTTTTTATGCCGGCGTCCGTTTTTGGATGTGGGCATCGTTTTTTGGATGCCAGTGCAAATGCACTGGTTGAATGCATTGGTGAAAATGCACCCATGTCCAAAAGAGAAAACAGATTTTTATTTATATTCAATTTTGAAATCTAACATGGGGCTAGACATATTGTCAGCTTCCCAACTGCCCCAGTCATGTGACTTGTTCTCTGATAAGCTTCAGTCACTCTTTATTGCTGAACTGCAAGTTGGAGTGATATCACCCCCCCCAGCAGCCTAACAACAGAACAATGGGAAGGTAACCAGATAGCAGATCCATAACACAAGATAACAGCTCCCTGGTAGATCTAAGAACAACACTTAATAGTAAAAGTCAAGTTCCACTGAGATTGATTCGTTTACATCAAGTAGAAGAAATAACAGCCTGCCAGAAAGCAGTTCCATCCTAAAGTGCAGGCACACGTCACATGACTAGGGGCAGCTGAGATCCCACTATGAATAAAGAGAAAATGTCTTAATGATTGACATAAGCTTGGAAGTGAGTGTGGCTTTTTTACTAAACTTTGTACAATATATGCAGGGCTTTTATGCAGCAGGCTAAACATTGAACACCTCATACAGGATTTACAAAAAGGATTTTTTTGAAAGGACTGTGGCTGAAAGGAGTTTATTGGATTGGGGGCAGCTTGGAAACTGACAATATGTCTAGCCCCATTTCAGATTTCAGAATTGAATATACCAAAAATCAGTTTGCTCTTTTGAGAATCGGATTTCAGTGCAGAAGTTTGCTGAAGTAGCACTATTATGCGTTTTGAAAAAATCAAGTTTTCCCATGACAGTATTCTTTAATAAATAACCCCCCATAACTTATGCCAATGCAGGGCAATGGTGCATTATGTTTTAATTAATTGAAAATGTTTATTTTTTGGTGTTACTGTTCCTTTAATGCCAGCAGTACGACTATTTTTTCTGTCATGTACAAAAGGCAAATATGCATGGTAAGAGACATTTTTGTTGCATTCAATTACCCATAATATGCCTTTACAGTTGTGGCTCTTTCTTCTGTAAAGGTACATTTTTTCAATAAAACTAATGTAAACTATGTTTAAAAAAATTAAGGGGAAATAAAAGATGTTTTAAAAAGAAAACTTAAAAATCTAAAATACGCTTATCTTAAACATATAGTAGGAACTTGATACAAAACACAATAGATTCTTTTGATGTGTTTGTGGGGGAGTTACATCATATCATTTCCGATACTCAGGAACATAAAGTGACTAAAGAAGAATTAAATGTTTCAAAAGCTCATTTTAGAGCAATAGGTTATGTTTAGAGGCCTTCAGGGATAAGATAAGAGAAAGATGTGAAAAAGTAATTCTGCACTTACAGATTGAAAGATAAATAGAATTCAATAGAGGTGCTTGAAGCAAGTAATGCAACTAAGTAAGAATATATGGGCAAGAAAAGTAGAAGGGAATCAGCCAAAGAAACTCAGAGGAGACATTGTGATGCTCTCTAAAAATAAAATCTAATTCCAGTTAGCCTAGTCATGTCTGTTGATCTATCCCTGAATATGCTCTCTATTATTTCTACCATGCACGTCTGACCTACCAAAATGGTTTCAGCAACATCTTTTTACTTCCTGGGTGACCCCAAACATATTGCAGATTGTTAATATATTTTATAAAGACATAAAGTAGCAATAAAAGCTCTGGCTTGTTTTACATCTAGTATAAAATATGTATTGCAGAGAGGTGATATATGCTTCTAATTGTAAGCAGGCTGTTTATAATATAAATCCCTGCTTTCACTTTGTCAGCTCATTGTAGTTGTCTTTCTCCTACAGATTCCCAAATGCCTCAGTGTACAGGTTTACAAACAACAAACCTAAATTAAGAGATATATATCAGAAAGAGGTGAATGGGGGGGTGGTTTGAAGAACCACAATAAGGGGCCTGTTTACCTTGCTGTATAAGGGCTGGTGCAGACAGGGAGATTCGGGAGATTCTGTCACCTGGCGATTAATCGCTGTCGACAGTCTCCCTGAAATGCCTTCTCCCTGTCCGCCTGTTTAAATAAAAAAGCGCCAGCGCCAATACACACGCCACGCGGCGATTTCCGGAATCGCCCGAAGTTTCCTCACAAAGCAACTTTGGGGGATTAGTCAAATAAAAAATATGACTATATCTGACACTTGTGAGTCTATTTATTAAACCTCAATTTTTTTTTGGTCGTTTTTAAAGGGGAAACACTAGAAATTTTAGAGGAAAACCTTTTCTGGGATTTATCATGTCCTGAAACTACTTAAAAAATTCAATCTGAAAATATTCCAGCTATCACCTGTCCCTTAGACAATTTAAATTTCCCTTCATGATTCTCAATATTTTCAGGATGTTTGTGCTGGTTTTGGTTTGATAATCCTATCATTTGAAAAAGTCAGTTTTCAGAACATCAATTCAAAAAAGTCTGAAAAGACAGTGAGTTTTGATTGTGGCAATTTCTCTTATAAAAACTAAGGGTAATGGTCACAAGAAGATTAATAGCCTGCTACAAATCTCCTTTTCTGGGGCAACTAATCTTCTGTAATTTTTTTTTCTTTGTTATTAAAATTGAGTTCCCATGGCTTTTAGTATTAAAGCATAATTGTAAAGAAATTGCATTCCCCCAAGGGCCCCAACCCCCACTGGCGTTTGTTTAATCCATATTATATGAAGCGCAGCACTCCTTCATCCTGGGAACGTGACTTGGTTGGTGGTGCCTTCTTCTGTGATGCAGTGGCTCGCTGATGCGATAGCGTGCATGCACATTGGGCTGCTGTTCAAGACGTTACTTCACTCATTACAAAGGAGGAATAAGGATCGGTTTGGTTGGGCCCATCAGAGAGAGGACCTGCTGACTTGCTGGTACAGATCATGGGGGCTTGGGGCATTGGCACATAGGTACAGATGAGGGGCTGCCTTGGTACAGATGAGGGGGCTGCTTTGGTACAGATGGGGGGCTTATATGAATTTATATAAATTATCATTTATTTTATTTTATTTATATAAATTAAAAGTTAAATGAATATTTTTAACTTTAATAAATTCAAATTTACTCACAACTCGAATGGGAGGTTATATATGAAAAAAACTTGAAAGTCTATTATTCAATAAAATAATAATTTGAATTCAAATTTACAATTCGAACCTTGATAAATTTGCCCCTAACAACGTACAATTTTTAGATTTTTATATAAATTATCTGTATCCACTTTCATTTTAAAGTTGGCTTCTTTTATCAAATTAACAAAAGTGTGCAAATGTATTGCTGAAATTGTGTGCCAATCTGTAAACTATATTAATCATTTCAATTAATTTTATTTTTCTTATTAATGTTTTTATAATGCACAGAGGTATTTTAATGTTGTTCTAACCTTCCTTAAATCATTGCTATGCAGTATTTAGTAAGGGACACAATTCTATAGAGAATTGTTTTCCTTCCTTCTGCTACACTATCTTTCATTCTTTTTTAATATTCTTGTTAAAATGTTTTTCCTGTAGCTGCCCCTCCATTTCCTTGGATTGAATCATATAATCAGACTTTTTTTTTAATAATTTCCTGTAATATGTTCAAATTGTACTTTAGAAGTGTTTTTAAGTCAAGGGTGATAATGGCATCTAGCATTATGAATGGGGGTGGTAAAAGCAGACTTGCAGTGTTAGTAAGGGAAGATGATGCCATGACGTTATTGCTTCTGGCAGTGTAAACACATGATGAGAATCTACAGTATTTGCTGCATTAATGATAATTCTCATGCCATAGTATATCTTGCACTGTGGTATTTGGGTTATTAAAGAAGATGTATCAAATGCTGCTTGTGTATGAATGAAAGAAATGCTTATATCTAACAAACTGTAACCTAATAAAGTATTCTTAATATAATATCTATGAGTTTTCATGTTTAACGCTTTAAATGCCACTCCCTATAGAATATATTACACTGAAAGTACCGTCATGCCAACATCCATCCCAAGGTTTCAGGTTTCCTATTGTCCCACAAATAAAAATAAAATATTTGAAACTGGTCTGTATACATAAAATATAATGGATAACAATATTTTACTACAAAGTTACCCCTCTTTATTGGGGGAATGTAATACAAAGTTGGTAATGGAAAAAATATTTGAAATGCGAAAATGTATGCCTTTGCCCGAACAAATTTTCCTTTGCCTGAATTTAATATAGCTTTTGTGAACCCAGAGACTGCAACCACTTCCGATGGTGGAAGAAAGATTGCGAATAAATAGTTTGTGCCAGTGTGCAGTGTATGTAATAAAACTTCTTACTGGATAAAGTTATATTTGCTCCAAAATATTACGACACCTTCTTAAAAGTTTGCAATGTGCAAATAAAATGTGCAATGCAATAACAGTCTAATGAAGAAAATGGAAATTTTTATTCTTATTTGTTCAGTTGGTTTTGTCTTTGCTATATTACATTCCCCCCAAATACATTTTGATATCTACATAATAACTGCATTTTTTATAAATATCTGTGTTGTCTTCTGGCATTTTTTTTTGCAGAAATAGTTTTAAAGAACTTTATTAAAGTACAATAAATATCACTATAAATCACTGAGAAGATAATTTGGAAATCTGCCTTGCTGTTTTTTATACCAAAGTTTTGGAACTTGGCATTAGTCTACACCACTAAAGGGGGCAATCAATATCGGTAGCTGACATCATCAAGATGGCTGCTGGATCCTAAGCCTCGACAGAGGCTTTGATAACCAGCAAACTCATGCTAGAGACAGCCTAGCACTGTCAAAAACCCTAGAAGCATGGGAGGCAGATTGAAGGGGGTGAGGTGGTTTGCTGCAGAGTGCCACTGAGGGATGAAATTATGAAGGAAGAGGAGGTGGGAGCAGTCAGGTGACGCCCGGAGTACGGCGGTATCTGATAGCCTAGGAAACCTCGGTGTGGTACACCAGGCGCTTCTGCGCAGCAGATTAACTGCTGAGGAGTCGAAAGTACAATGGCAGTTGAGGCGTGGGCTGTCAGGATTAGCTGAGGGTGCAGGTAAGGAGGAGTTGCAGTAGTCCGGTCCGCGATAGCAACCAGAAGGTAAACCCAGAGCTGGGCTGGGATAGCAGCGGGGTGGAAGATGTATCCTGCGAGGTCCCAAGAAGATCAGTAGAAGAGGTGGTTAATTGTTCCTTAAGCATAATACAGGGTAAGGTCACAAGGCATTTAGGCCCTGGCCACAGCTAGACTCTGGTGGGGTGGAAGAGGTGGGAGAAAGTCTTGATCCAGTGAAAGGGTCTCAAAGAAAGGAGATATACCAGCAAAGGAACCAACAATAGACCCAATAGCCCCCACAGTTCCCAGAGCCCAGACAAAGGTTGGGGGGCATGTTAATTGAGGTTGGGATAGACTAAAATACCCTAACCCTAAAACTCAACTCTTATGACAAATAAATAATGGGACTTTTTGTTCTGACATACACCAGCCCCCAACAAAAATGGAAGAATAAGGAGGCCCAAAACAAAGGCCTGCACCTATGGACAATTTATTTTTTTCAACAAGAGGAGGATGGGCAAACCTCAGAAGGTAAAAGGTGAGAAGTCCCAAGAGAGAAAGCATACATATGGGCAAACAGAAGTAGCTCAATTGTTCAAAAAAGGGAAAGTTGACCAATTAGATGAAACAGTGGACACACAGCAGGAATCTTCAGAACAGTAAAGTGAAGGAGAAGGAACAACAGATATTTTATTGTACCTAACTAAATTACCCTCTAAAGCAGACATACTGTAAGGCATATGCTGCAAGAAGTAACTTCCACAATAACGGAGGAATTAAAAGATTTAAAAAAAGGTATTACTATGCTGGCAAGCAGAACTGGGGAGTTGGAAGCACACCAGAGTAAGATAACCTCTAATCAAAAAACCATCCACTTGACAATTGTCTCCCATAACTTATTGCTATCTGAACTACAAAGACAGGTGGAAGACCAAGAGAACAGAGGAAGGAGAAACAACATACAGGTTAGAGGGATGTCAGAATCTGGTAAAAGTGAAAATATTAAATCTGTCTTGACCAGAATGTTCAACAGCATCTTGAATAGAGAAGACATCTTGGAAACAGACATTGAAAGGTCTCATAGAGTCCAAAAGTCAAAATAGCACATCTGAATGTTACAAGGGACATTATGTGCTGCTTTAAAAGCTTTGTATTAAAGGAAAAAATTCTAGGCAAGAGAAAGTGGTATTATCACCGAAATGATTTCAAGATATCTCATGGAGTACTTTAAATAAACAGAGAGTACTGAAACTGATGGAGGCTCTGAAGGAGAAAAATATACAATATAGATGGGGATTCCCCTTCTCCCTAAATGCCAACAGAGATGAAAAACTAGCATCATTACAACTTCCAAAGGAACCAAAGAACTTCCTAACAAAACTGCAACTGCCACAACTAGACCTTCCAGGGTGGACAATGACAGAAGAACCAGGCCCAATAAATCGGGGGATTTTACAACAAGGACAATGGCAACAGAAAGTAACAACAAGCCAATAATCACTTCAAGAACTAGAGAATCTAGGGAAAGCACAGGTTCTCACAGAAGAAGAGTATAGAAGGTGGTGTCATCCTTCAGGAAGGGTAATTATGATATTCCATGTGCATTTGAAGGAGCTGAACTGCATTTAAAAACAGGAAATTGGCTATAGAACTGTTAAATACAGGCCAAATGTAGAAGACTGGCTTTAAAACAAAAAGTACTTAATTTTTATTTAAGTGCTTAAAGAATAATATAACCTACCTCTAAGGGGAAGGGATTAGGGATGAGACCATGCTTAAGCATATGTTAACATGAATACACTCCTAATCAAGCACTCATTTAGAGGATAGCTGGAGAGTCTTATACCCTAAGGTCAATGATTACACTCATTTTTCTAAAACATATCAAGTTTATACATGTATAGACTAATTACAAAAAAAATTAAATCAGGGAAATGCTACAACAAATCATAAGAGAAAATGTAGACCCAGAGATCAGTCCAGCAATGATCTGGGAGACAAAGAAGTTTGTACTCAGGGGTCAACTGATGGCTTTCAGCAGCAATCTAAAGAAATAAAAAGAAATTAATCAAAAAAATATCTGTATTGGAACAAAAGCATAAAACCATAATAATGAAGGATATGACATATCAACTAGAAAATAAGAGCTGAAAGATATACTTGATCAACACACATATAAGGCCTATATCAACAGTAAACAGAAGTTTTATGATTTCAGGGATAAATGTAATAAACACTTCGCCAAAGATTGAAAGAAATTAATCAAGTTACGCATATTACATCGATAAAAGCTAGAGATCAGAAGGTACATTATGATACATATAATATAGTTAAAACATTCCAACAATATTACCAAACACTAAATGTTTTACAAGAAGGGATAGAGCAAGATGGAAAATTAGATGAAATAGAACAATTATGTATAAAAGAAGCACAGTTGCCATCTTTAACAACAAAGGAAAGGTCTATAATGGATTCAGCATTTACATATTAAGAAATAAGTGGCAGCGGATAAAAGCCCAGGACCTGATGGGTATAGCGCCATGTATTATAAAGCATACAAGGAAGATCTAATTCCCTGAAGATGAAGACCAGGGAATTAGATTAGGAAGATCAGGCAGGTTTTATACCTAAAAGAGAAGGGAAAGATAATATCTATAAAATTCTATCATTAATGTGTTTAGCTAAAACAGCGGAAGAAAATCAACCCTCATCAAGAATAGGGTTGCATGGCCATATCTTGAAAAAACAATATATTTCATTATGGCCTTGTATAAAGAGCCATAAACAAGGGTTAAAGTGAATGGTACTCTATTTTCCCCTGTGAATATACTTAATGGTAGTAGACAGGGATGCCCTCTGTCGCTGTTGTTATTTGTGATTGTATTAGAGTCATTAATATACTACATAAGGCACAAATCAAAAATAAACGGGGAGAAAGACCAGGGATAAGTAATATAAGACAGAGGCTTTTGCTGATGATATGTTACTATTTATTTATAGTCCAATGTCCTCTTTACCTAGCCTATTAAAACATAAATTTCTATGGAAGTTTATCTAATTTTTAAGGTGACTTTAATGAAATCTCAGATCATTAAAACACCATTAAACATAAAGGTAAAACATGAGCTTCCCCTTTAAATGGGAAAACCATAGTATTAGGTATCTGGGAGTGACTATCACTCCTTATTTGTCTGATCTGTATCATACAAATTTTATACCATTTTAATACCATTGCACGTAAGAAGTGGGAAAAAATCTCAAGATTAGCATTACCCCGTTAATGTGGAACAAGATCTTGGCCTCAACACACTACTCATCTAGAGTGGCAAGGATCAGGGAAATTATTTACAAATTAGTAATAAGAAGGCATCTTACTCCAGTCAAATTGAAAAGGATTTTTTCACAGAGAGCTCAGAGAAATGCTGGAGATGCGGGCAAGATACGAGTGTGTGGTTTTGAAGCTCTATTGGGGCAAGATTTTGAAAGTAATAGCCAAAAAAACTATTAAAGAGGATGAAATGCCTTTAATCCTGTTAAGCCTGATGAGGAATAAAAATAGAATGTTGGCAGACCACTTATCTTGCATCTGTTAAACGGGGCTAGATCATTAATCTCCAGTAGTGATGGGCGAATTTATTCACCAGGGGCGAATTCGCGGCGAATTCCCGCGATTCGCCGCTGGCGAATAAATTCGCGAAACGGACAAAAAAATTCGCCAACAAAAATTCGCCGCGCAAAAACGAGTCGCGCGCCGTTTTTGACGCGACGCGACGAAAATGACGCGACGCGCGTCAAAAACGACGCGACGCACGTCAAAAACGACGCGCGACTCGTTTCGCGAATCGGCGAAAAATTCACGAATTTCTCTGGAAATTCGCGAATTTTTCGGCGAAGCGAAACGCGCCCGTTTCGCCCATCACTAATCTCCAGACATTGGGAAAAAAAAACTTCCTCGTCATATAAGGAATGCAGCAGTTAGTTGAAGAAACAAGAAAAATGGAAGAGATAACCCATATACTTCAAAATGCAAGCAAAAGATACTGGAAAATATGGGAACCTTGGTTACTTTATCTTAATAGCTAGTTAGTTATAAAAAGGGTTTTAAAACAATTAAAACAAATAGGAGCAGAACCAATAATCAGTAGTATGAAAGGGGTACTGGGGCTATACAAGTTGTGTCTCATGTGTGTGTCGTACGGTCACATTGTCTTATAGTTATACTGTTTTGCTATATCATTGTTTTACGATGCTAAAATATATAAGCCAAATGTCCTGATACAGGTCATATAACTCTAATATCTTTATAAATTTTCAGTGGGGGTACATTTTGCATTATAATCTACAGTTTCTGGGTTCAATTTATACTTTCTGAAGATCTCTGTCTTTGCTTTTTACATAATGCCATACTTTAGTCTATTTTGCTGGTGTCTCTCCTTTCCCTGCAGCCCTTTTAGGGAGGCTAGGTACCTATTCTTATTCTTGCTATTGTCATGTCACATGTCTCTTGCAGCTGTGGTGTAGCTCATTGCTCTTTTCCTCACAGGATTCTTCTCCATTTTCGCTCTGCCTCCCTTACACTACCAAAGTCTCCTCCCCTTCGTGTCCACTACATTGAGTCTCGCTATCCCTCGCTTACACTATCTAAGTCTAGCTCCACCTCCTTTCCAATCTCTGAAGGCTTGCTACCCTTCTGTATGACATTTTCTTTCACTGAATCAAAGATGGCTGAAGGCAAGACTTCAGACAGTGGATGGAAGGGGGAGCGAAAATGGAGAGGAGCAATACTAGGGGGGCAGTTTCAGCAAATGTTTTACAGGAGTGAGATAAAGCAAAGAGAGTGCTATAAAGGAAAGAGAAGACAATGGGAGGGAGTGAAACCGGTGGAGCACATTGTGGGCACTGGGACATAAGAAAATGCAGAGCCCTAAAGCTATAGTGGTGGGAAGCAAGGGTAGAGGAGATGGCAGCAGCTGTGAGTGCTTTCTCTTTAAGGATATAATTTACAGTCTGGTCCCATAGGGAAATGACCTATATATATATATATATGACCTATATATATATATAAATTGTGATGTGTAAAATGTTATTTCTACTATCTCTAAATTCTTTTCTTTTTATCTTTTTGTATCTAAAAAAATTAATACTAAATAAAAAATATGAAAAAAGGGGGTGGGGCAAGCCTTCCACAGTGTAAAAG
This sequence comes from Xenopus borealis, assembly GCA_024363595.1. Lineage (NCBI taxonomy): Eukaryota > Metazoa > Chordata > Amphibia > Anura > Pipidae > Xenopus > Xenopus borealis. The sequence goes on from CM044442.1 coordinate 125,920,611, forward strand.
GAATGATCCAGTATTTCACATTTGCAAAAAAAAATGTATTGAGCAGCTTCAATAGCAGATGCCCACTCCGACCAGAAGATTCAGAATGAAGGAGTTGAATGATAAGTCCGTGGTAAACAAATGTGTAAACTGATGAGTAAAATTTGCCCATTTTACCTGAAAAACTGACTAAATGCAGAAAAATGTGCATGTGTGTATTGGAGGCAATCAGGCAAAAAATTTAGCACAGGTTCATGAAGATATTTTCTACTGAATTTGGCCACAAACAGCAGTTGAAAAAAATGATGCTCTTCCCTAAAATGTACTAGTCCAAAAATATAACATGTTCCAAAAACTTCCTTGTACAGTAATTAAATCATTTAATGCCAATCTAACTTATCTGGAAAATTGTTATAATGTATTTTATGCATTGCTTTTAGGCCATGAGAAATTCAATTAAGATTGTTACATATTTTCTCAAATCATATAGTCTATTGGGAAATTATATATAGCTTCTATTTAGGCCACAGAGGTCAGCTGATTAAAAATGCATGCAGAGCAATTAATGTAACATATTTAACATGTAAAACATATTAATTATAACTTTTAAAGCCATAATTCTTTTAATCTCTCCATAATTGCTAAATGTTTCTTGATGTTGCATAATTATTTTACATGGAGAGTGTGCAGCTAAATTATATTGTGCAATTTTGTTTTTATAGTATTGCAGAAATAAAAGAACTTGACCCAGTTAGCTTTGCATAGGACAACTCCCATTGACTTCTACATTAATCTGTCTGCTTTTAGATGTTGAATTATGACTTTTGAATTTTCCACTCTTAGGGGCAGATTTAATGATACATTTTTTCCGAATTTAAACTCCTCGAATTTGAATTTCGAATTTGAGTGGTTTTAACGCAATTCAAATTATTGAACAATCGAATATAAAAAATTTGATCGTTCGAAACGAACAATTCGAACGATTTCAAGCATTCGATCGAATGTTTTTATTCGAGTTTCCCATAGGGATATATATCAATTCTACAAATCTGACGAATTTTTATATCGAATTTTTTTTAAAGGGCCAGTATTTTTATATTCGATAGTCGAATAAGCCCAAAATAAATTCAACATTCAAATTTTTTTAATTCGAATTTGATTTGAATTTTCACTTCGAATCAATTCGACCCGATAAATCTGCCCCTTAATAAATCTGTAAAATGTTAGTTTTTTATACACCCTTATTTCAATGTGAGTTTCAATGCAATTGTTGATAAATCAGGCCCCTAATTTTTTATTTGAGGCTTGTACTGGTGTAAGAAGTACAGGAAATATTAGATATTAGTTTCTAATGAATAATGAAGCATTTAGGTGACACATGCATGCAAATTTGCCCTACCTCAAGCAACCTCAGTCGGTCAGTGTAAAATCACAATATTGTTCCATATATCTTGCAGTGTATGAGCGATTTCCTCCAAATATGTGCAAATATTAAATTGAAGATTGGATTTTTTGATTTAGGAAAAACTTGAATATGAAAATTAGTAAATTGAGCTCTAAGAGGATGTATGTCTTCTGGGTAAGGGGCCTCTCTGTGAAGATCCCCATACTATTGGGGGTAGATTTACTATTAGTTGAATTTCGAATAGAAAAAAAATTGAAATCCGACCAATCAGTGGTTTTTTAATTCATTAGAAAAAATTGCAGGATAATTTCCAGGAGGTCCACAATAGGCTACAATGGCAATTTGGCAGCTTTAAGGTGGCGACGTGATGAATTCAAAGTTTTTTAAAGAGACAGTACATTTCAAATTCAAATTGAATTTTGGGATATTCGATAGTCGAAGAAGCCCAAAATTACTTTGAAATTCAAATTTTAAAAATTCAAATTTTATTCAAAAATTTACTTCGACCCTTAGTAAATGTACTCCTAAATCTATTAAAATAATTAAATATAAGTTAAACCCTATAGGCTTTTTTTTGCTTCTAATATGGATTTATGCTTATTAATTGCTATCAATACTGTTAGCATTATTATTATGAAGAAAATGGGTTTCCAGATAAGGGATCCCATATTTGTAGTAAATTAAGTAAGACAGCAAAACAGATTCTGGAAAACCTGTCTGTATTCCATGATCCTTAATGGGATTTCAGCTAATTCTGTGGGGAACTATTTAAGGCTAATATCAGGTGTATTCTAGAAGTCAGAGAAGTAATGCCTTTTATCCTGCAGGGCTGAGAGTGAGCATATTGACAGAAGGTTACCAACAGTGACATGCTGGGTAATGAGGCTCAATTAGACAGTTGGAGGAGAAACGTTGATAGGAAATGACAAAGCAAGGGATCCTTGTTTAAGCAAGTGATTCAATGAATTCATAATTGTTGAATGTAATCAAATATCAAACTGTCAACAAGACAATTTAAACAAATCTGATTGCCAATTTACAAAGGTTTGTTCAGTATTGAACAAATAATTATGGCATTCAGTAGGCCAAACCACTACAGATATAAAGTCACTTGACTTATTTACTAAACTCTGAATTTTAAAGGGGGAAAAACATTTTTCATAAAAAATTTTTATTTTTATTTATTACCTCCATGCTATTAAAAGACTAAAATAAAAAAGTATTACACCTCAAACCTGCCAAGGTCATGTAGAAGTCAATGGCAGATGTCCCACTTACAATTGGAAGATATGATGGGCATTGGGTTTCATACAAAAATCCAATTAATTTGTGGTTTTCGGCCATTAATCTGAAAAAAATGATACAAATCAGATTTTTTATGATTTTATCAAGTCTTTTCCCATTCCAGATTTTAAATGGTTAAAAGGTACACTGGAGTTTAGTCGAAGTGAGACTAGTGAGAAATTTTCAGATTTAATATTAATAAATGTTCAGATTTAGTTTGGCTAAACACGAATACACTCAATCCAAGATGGGGTTTGCGATTTGGCTGAATCCTGGCACTTTGGACAAGCACTACATGGTGGTATAAGGTAGACCAAATTCAAATAATGCCAATGCCTGCTGGAGGCCACAGACATGCTAAGAGGTCAGTGGAGCTCCTGAAAGTCTAGGGGCCATGAAAAATTATTGAAGGATGCATAACAGGAAAGCCCTGCATTGCAGGATTGAATGAGACTGTGCTATACAGGAAGTGATAAGTTGGTGGTTGAAGGGTGTAGTTAGGCTATGGGGGATATTTAATAAAACTTACATTTTTCAAGATTTTGTATGCCCTGAAACAGCTAGCAATTAGAGTCCTATAATACTTCAGTTAAAACCTGTTGAAATCATGTAAAAACCATTGGCAGATGGACCCTTTTTCCTTTGGAACATGGTTCCTGAAAGTTTTAGGCTGTTTGAGCTGGTTTTTATTCGATAATTATAAGAAGTTTTCAGTTGACAACTCAAAAAAGGTGCATGATATGTGCTAGATTTTGTCGCAGTTTTTTTGCACTGACTTTTCTGAGAAAAATTATTCATAAAGTGGATTTGCATTTTGGAGTTTGGTCAAATACTTTTATTATAAAGTGTGACAAATTTGATTTAGAGTGACGACTTTTAGGGTTCAGACTCAGTTCAGCCAAATACACAGGTTAGGATGCACCAGCTTCAAGATGGTTTTAGTGTATCCCATTTTTAAACCAGACAACATTGTGGAGATGCATCACATAGTGGTATAAAAGGACACAGGCATCCAAAGATCTCAGTGGAGCCCTTAAGAGAAGACAGACCTGCATTATGGGATTGAATGGGATCTACATCAGATTGAATATGAGTGAACACACCATTCATACTGTAGTTAACCTTTACATTTGTATTATATGCTATTTATTTAGTACCAAAATATTTCATTGCACTTTACAGAGAATATACATTATTTTCATCAGTCCCATCCCCAACAGAGCTTACAGTTTAAGTCCCCATCACACACACTATACCCAACTGTACATTCATGGATCATACTAGATGGCAATACTATAAATAATATTTTGTACCCGGTCTCTAGAGACATCACCACAAAGAAATTCAAATTTGTCCTGTGTTTGCAGGTAAGTACTTGATAAGTGTAGTAACCAAAAATAGTTTCCAGTAGCATTAGCCAGTATGAATCCTAGTATATGAGCAAGACCAAATAGATTTCCTGTAACATTTTTCAAAGGCAAATTCTCCAGCTCTCCTGTTTATTTCAACAGGTTTTGTGAGAAGGAAATTGAAAAAGTATTAGTAAGGTAACTTGAGAATTCAATATTATGGTCGCTTGGTTATCATCAAACCCTTTGCCAGGATGTGATGTTTTCTGGAGACACCAATTTAATTAATGTTCATGCATAGAGCTCAAAAGCAAATATTCACTAACTGACTATTATTAATATTTTCAGAAATAAAGCCAAATGTTTATTTGCTGAAGGTGTACAAATACAAAATAAATTATTCAGTATATGAAAACTTTGTCACTGAATTATTTCTGAGAACTGTCACTGCTCTATATAAGCAGTGCATGTCCTATGATTTAATTTACTTTTTACATTTGAACAATTGGGAGTAAAGTTTTAGAAAAGGGGGCCACTTGCAGCCCTGAGGTGCAGTATTGGCTGTTAAAGTTATTATCTGCACTGGGCATTTAACTGGGAAAAATATTGTAGCTATTAAATGATTCTGTTCTCTCATGGACTTGAAACTAAAGTATTAGGGTCAAGCTGGAGGCTTTTGCGTGGTCTTTTAAAATGCCCCCACGCCAGGCAGCAGCATAGACAATGGCGCTCATAAGCATTGCAAGTGCAGTGCACAACTAACATATGTGTAGTTGTGATCTACACCACTTAGTCCTTCTCGTCTTCTTTCCCTTCTAAATAAGGGGCTGCTGCACCTTTTAAGGCAACTAAACTCTGGAGCTACCAACACCTCCAGACCATCTGGTAGCACCAGGGTTCACCGCAGCATCACACCTACCCTCCCCAATTATACATTGGTTTATTTGATGTGTTTTACTTCTTTCTAATTACACATATGAATACTTGCAAAGGAGGGCCCAATGACCAGTGGTAAGATGGCTGCAAGCCAGTGGTGACAATTACTGGACTGTCCCACTGTGGTGAATCCTGGTATATAAGTTTAGGTGCCGGCTTACATGTGTCCATCTAACACTTCTGAAAATACTCCAGTTAAAACCTGGGGAAATTGTGTAAACATCAGTTGCATATGGTCTGTTTAACCTTTGAAACATGTTTTTTACCAACAGGATTCTCTATATTCTTAATCAAGTTTTTCAGGCTTTCAGAGCATCAATTTGAAAAAGATGCAAATCAAATGAACACATGATTTTGTCATAACTCTTTGTCACACCAATTTTTGCAAGAAGTACTATTGGTAAATGAAGGGGACTCTGGTTTAGGTTCCAGTTTGGTTGATTTTTTTTTTTTTTTTTAAAGTGAGACAAAGTCAGGTCTTAATAAATAACCCCATGTGTGTGAGAGTATAACTGAGAAGAGGCCCATTTCTTTTTTAAATGTTTTTTTCAAAAAGTTGTTTCTATGTTTTAATACTTTGCAATACAAATGGGGAAAAGAGTACCTAAAAATAATCTATATGAAATGAATTACTCAGAAAGTTGTTTGTACACATATTTGAGATACATTTAACCATTTGTTACTATGTTACCTGAATATTATTTGTTTTGGCGCAACCTACTTTCTAATATCAGTACTTTACATTTTGGGCATATTTACTAAGTGTCGAATTTCAAATTAAAAATTATTAGAAATATGACCATCAAATTTTGTTCTTGGCCAAAAATGGATTGAATAGGTCATTTTTTAAAAATCAATCGAATTGTCCAAATACATTGTTCGATTTGACCGATTTTAGAAAAAAAATCGTTCCAGGAGGTTTCCCATGGGTTAAAATAGCAATTAATCAGGTTTAAGGTGGTGAAGTGTCAAATTCAAAATTTTTTATAGAGACTACTTCGAAATTCGAATTTTCGAGTTTTTTTTTTTATTCAAATGGAATTTTGGGTTATTCGATAGTCAAAGTAGCCAAAAATTACTTCAAAATGTTTTAAATTTGAATTTTCACTTTGACCCTTAGTAAATGTGCCCCTTTATGTATAAACAGTATTGAGTTCTGGAGCGGAAATTCTAAAAAACCTCACAAATCAAATTGATTCTCAGTTTTGGTCAAGTTTTTCTCAATTGTTTTTTTTTTCTCAACTTAAGTTATTAGTAAATTTGCCAACTATGTGAATGGGAGTTAGGTCAAGGTGAACAACTCCTTTAATAAAATGCTGTTAACATGGTATTAAATATTCAGATCTAAGAATGGTTTCAGAAATTACATTAAAATTTGACATATAGGAAACCAAATGAAATATTAAAATGTAAATCTATGTTTCCAGCTTTGCCATTTTCATCATCAAACATATATAATTGGTAATTTGCATATCACTGTACAACAATAATGATGCAGTGTTACATGACACAGAAACCAGACCAGAATTTACTTCTCAAGCCATTGGATTTTTATCAAACCACACTAGAATATTCTCCAAAATGCCACCAATAGTCACCCTCCAGTACCACTGTCCAAGTTCTATGAAAAGACAAAGTGCTCTTTTTGATTTGTTTGCCACAAGTGAACAAATCAGGGTTTATTTGTTGCTTACAATTCAGTATCTAATCAGTTTTTTCTTCTTATTCAGCTTTGGTCTTACCAGTTAAATTTCAGGAACAGCATTAACCAACCAGTATTCTACTCAATCAGATGAAGGCCTTCCCGCAAACATAAGAATTGACTAGTCTAAAAATATTGAAATCAAATATCAGCCCTATCATACTTTGATCTTGTTTCAAGACTTATTATCATGCCAATATCTAATTTCAGTAGACATGCATGGTTTTCACAATACCATTTATAAAGATTGGCTGCTATATCAGTGTTATGTCCTTTTTCATATCGTGACTACAAACTACGAAATCAACATATCTTCCATCCAACTAAATACACAGGTACCCCTAATCATATTTCTAAAATCTGATAATTGCCAATATTTGAAAGTGCTTAGAGGAAAGTATATTAGTTTATCCAAATGGATAGTGCCAACCGTAACTCATTTTACATGCCAATGAATATTGGTAAAACATTTGCACTTCAATGAAAGCTTCCAAATCTGTTGCTTATTTGATTTGATGCAGGATCAAAGCACTCCCTGTAGACACTTTTAATTCTTTAGGTGTATGTTTATGTATGCTTTTCCATGCAGACAAGGTTCAGGACTAAAAACACATGTATGTAAAGCATATTGTGGTTTATAGTATTAAGCTTAAAAATTAAACTATTCGCTAGCAAAGAGTCTCCAATTATGCCCACAAAGTAGATGGAAACTAGATGAGGTTTTTCATCTTTAAATCATTATTTTTCCATGAAGAAACCACATGGCTGGACATTAAAGCACAATACTATCATTTCATGAAAGCTCTTTTCATTTTTTGGAACAGAACAGAAGCACACATGAAACTGCTTTCTTTGAATTTAATAGCAATAATAAAAATTTCACTTCAAAATTAATTACTTTAAAAAAAAACTCTTAGAGTAAATGTATTGATTTGTTAACTCTTTAACAAATTCAACAATAGGATACAAAATACTTTGAAACTATACAACAGCATTTAAAACTGTATCAAAATGTCAGTGGAATAATTTAATCATGGAATGGAATTAGCCAGGTGGTCAAATTTATGTGGGTGTAATGGTAGCCATATATGCTGGGATCTCACCAAATGAGCAGATCTCTCTCTGATATGCCCAATGATCGGATCACAATGCTGATGATACAGGTGTTTGGACCGAGCACCACATCAACAAACAAATATGGTCCTCTATCTAATGGTACCTTTAAATCTTGCTGATTGACATCTGGGTGATGTTCAGCCAGATATCGATAAGGAGAGCAATATACACCACCATATTTAGCCTATCGGCAGCTTATAATTGCCCTTGTATAGTCATCTTAAGTCTGTCACTCATCCACCCCTACAATTATTGAATCTTGTTGATAAAAATGTTGACAAATGCAGAAGTGAAAGCTAACTGACTTTTCTTTAATGTTTTCTTGGCAATTTTGACATAAATTTGCCATTTGGGATACTGCGTTATATGTTATAACTAATAGGTGCGGCTAAATTATCTGTTGATGTTATTCATTAACTAATCCCATATTTAAATAAAGTAAAGTTACAAATATAATGTTTTTCTCTGAATATTTTTTCATATAATGTTCTGAGATTTGTACCCTGCCACCAGGTGGACGTTTGGATATTAGTGGATATTGTTGCAAAGAATAAATAAACACTCTGGGGTCTATTTACTACATTCATGTATTTTCTTTCACAAATCTCTGTTGTGTTGTAGTTTTTCTGTATTTCCTTAAAACTCTAAAAATTTGAGATTTATTTAGTGTTAAAGCCCTGAAAAACTCTCACCAGGTAAAAACTGTCAAGGTCCTATAGAAGTCAATGGGAACTGTGCTGATTCTGTTTGACCATTTATAATGCATTCAGTCTTTTAGAGGGGTTCTTATTATTTTTTTTTTGCTAGTAATTACCCAAAAGACTGTTTTTATAAGTTTTTATTTTTTTGCACATCATGAAGCTTTTTTTTTTAATTGTACTTTTTATATTCTGATCTTTTAATAACTTTAAATTCACTTTCATGGCATTCTTGTGTTTAGAGCAATAGAGTTTGATTGTGTTTTCAAAAAACACTAAAATTTGAACTTGGATAAATGGACCTCCAACTGTTTAACTTAAAAATAAGTATTTTTTTCCCACAGACATATTTGTAATGGAACTCCTCCCTATTGTTAATTGTCGGATCCTAAAAGTTGTAATAAAGGCATAACAACATTTGCTAAGGCAAGACTTTTATGGAAAATAAAGAAATTTGAAAAGAAGGGACACTCACACATCCGACTGACAGGGGCAGAGCATCATATTATAGCCTGATGCATTGTGTGCATTTTGTCCTTAATCATAGGTAATGTGATTTAATAGTCTTAAAGGGAAACTGTCATGGGAAAACATGTATTTTTTTTAATGCATCAGTTAATAGTGCTGCTCCAGTAGACTTCTGTACTGAAATCCATTTCTCAAAACAGCAAACAGATTTTTTTTATATTCAGTTTTGAAATTTGACATGGGGCTAGCCATTTTGTCAATTTCCCAGCTGCCCCTGGTCATGTGACTTGTGCCAGCACTTTAGGAGGGAACTGCTTTCTGGCAGGCTGTTGTTTTTCCTTCTCAATGTAAACGAATAGTACGCAGTGGGACATGGGTTTTACTATGATCTACCAGGCAGCTGTTGTCTTGTGTTAGGGAGCTGTTATCTGGTTACCTTCCAATTGTTCTTTTGTTAGGCTGCTGGGTGGGGGAAAGGGAGGGGGTGATATCACTCCAACTTGCAGTACAGCAGTAAAGAGTGATTGAAGTTTATCAGAGCACAAGTCACATGACTTGGAGCAGCTGGGAAATTGACAAAATGTCAAGCCCCATGTCAGATTTCAAAAATAAATATAAAAAATCTGTTTGTTTTTTTGAGAAATGGATTTCAGTGCAGAATTCTTCTGGAACAGCACTATTAACTGATGCATTTTGAAAAAAATGTTTTTTCCCATGACAGGATCCCTTTAATTAATACCCTTTGGCTGTCTACTTTAAAGTCACATGACTTGGAGTAGCTGGGAAATTGACAAAATGTCTAGCCTCATGTCAGATTTCAAAATGAAATATAAAAAATCTGTTTGTTTTTTTGAGAAATGGATTTCAGTGCAGAATTCTTCTGGAACAGCACTATTAACTGATGCATTTTGAAAAAAAAAGTTTTTTCCCATGACAGGATCCCTTTAATTAATACCCTTTGGCTGTCTACTTTAAAAGAGTGCATTTGATATGGGCACACACAGGACACTAAATCTAATCAGTGAGTTACAAGTGCATTATCTGCCATTAATGTTTCAGAGGGGACCCAACTGTTGGACTTCCAAAAGGGCCTGAAACAATATGGTTTTTATGAGAGACCCAGCATTTGAACAACAGAGTTCCTGACTTCTTCAGTTGAGTTTGTATAGTTCAACTTGGTTGCTAAAGCATCATTAACCCTTCTGTGGGACACCAGTTCTAGGGCATATGTACGTACACTGGTTAATATTTTCCCACAGTGTTAAAAATGCTAACACACAGGACACTAAATCTAAGCAGTGAGTTACAAGTGCTTTATCTGCCATTAATGTTTCAGAGGGGACCCAAATGTTGGTCTTACAAAAGGGCCTGAGACAATATCGTTTGTATGAGAGACCCAGAATTTGAACAACAGAGTTCCTTACTTCTTGGGTTGAGTTTGTATAGTTCAACTTGGTTGCTAATGCATCATTAACCCTTCTGTGAGACACAAGTTCTAGGGCATATGTATGTACACAGTTTAATATTTTCCCACAGTGTTTAATGTTAGCTTTTAAAAAATTTAAAAAAAAAATTTAAAAGATTAAGTGCCCCCCAGATAAGAGTGTTTACATTTTCATACAACTGGTATAAAGAGAAAATATATGACTAGACATGGAAAAGTCATATCAGAATATGAGTATATGAGAAAGAAAGGATAGGGTTAGTTCTTATAATAAAAACCTTATTTATTAGCAGGAAGTGAAACAGGAAGGGAAAACACCCTGCACTTTGAAACATGATTAGTAATTAAAAATCATCATAAACACAAAGACAAATGCTAAAGCAGAAACCATTTGAAACACAATCTAGGATTCTGCATTTTCCCAGCAATCTGGAAAGAATCTCCAGCAAATCGTTTGACCCCTGCAGGTTTTTATTTGATTTTAATCCAGATCCATTGGCTCACTGTATATTGCTTCTTGCATCATCATCATCATGGTGACATATGTTTATACTTATCATTAAAAAGCTGAAGTACTGTACAAGACATCCTGATCTTGTCTGATTAAAATTGCTTTGGAAAAAATAAATGATTGAGAAAGGGAGACAGAGTAAGACATTACAGGTACACTTTGGTTCCACTCTATCTAATGCATAAATAAAGGGTGGGCTCTGTCTCTAGTACAGTAAGACATTATATTCTAAATATATAAAGTTATGATGTTCCATCTTTATCACGTCATGTCTGCTGCCTGTACAGATCTGTCATCTCATCTTCATCAAAATGTGTATATGAAACTGTAACACAGTAACTATGCTGTTACTACACACTTCAATGATTTTAGTGAAAAATAATAAACAGCATGTTTATAAAGTGTTTCTATGATAGCAACAGAAATTGAATATGAAGTGAAGGAAATTTATGTTGAAAAGATAGTTAATGTACTGCTAGCATTTTTGCCTTAAAGTGCCCAGATTCTGTTGCAATACCAACAAGGGCCCCATCTTCTTTGGATTTGTACTGTATCTGTCCAGCTCAGCTGGGATTTGAGCCAGGGACCTTTAGGTTTCTGGCTTGATGCTCTATCCATTAGGCCAGGAGAGCAGCCTGTAGGGCTGCTCACTATAGATTTCCTGGCCTCTGCAGCCCCAGCCCAGCAGCAGCCTGATTGGTTGCAGTCAGCCAATCAGGGCTGACTCAGCCCTATTTAAGGTCAGCCCTCCGTGCACACTTTGCCGGAGCATTTTCAGGCCTCTAGTACTGTGGCATTGTCACATTGACTAGTTGCCCTTGCCCTTGCCCTTGCCCTTGCCCTTGCCTTAACCTTGTACTGACCTTGCCTTGCCTGTTCCAGATTCTTGCTTCCTGACCCTGCTCCTTGTATCCCCTCATCTTGGTCTGTCTCCTGCCCTGCTATCCACTCCTCCTGCTCTCGCCCTTGCTATCCTCTCCTCCTGCTCTATGCCCGCACTGTCCTGTCCCATCAGTCTGTTCCTGTCCCAATCCAATCTGTCTATGCCCTCATCTCCCTGTTCCAGCCTACTCCTTACCAGTTTCCTGGGCACAAGACATCCTTGCCTTAAGGACTCACACCTTCCCCTTCAGACTCTACAGTGCCCCCTACCCAATCCTTGACAGTATCATCTCATGTTGTCAGAGTGGACTTCATCCTGATACTATAATTTACTTCCAAATCCTGATCCCAGGCCAGTTAACTGGGACCTAATGAAACTGACCATAGCATAGGGAACTAGAATAAACTATTCACTAGAGGATTGATAGGTAGTGATGGGCGAATTTATTCGCCAGGGGCGAATTCGCGGCGAATTCCCGCGATTCGCCGCTGGCGAATAAATTCGCGAAACGGCAGGAAAAATTTGCGGGCAAAAATTTGCCGCCAAAAACGAGTCGCGCGTCGGACTGCCTGGATGTTTGATTGTGGAATCTGTTGAATTTGTCTAATAAAGACATTGGGGTGCTTCTTTTGCCTAGAAAATGTATTAAAGTTCCCTTTTTTAAAATGACCAGAAATAACTAGATGTCTCTCTATTGTTAACTGGAGTCAGTTGAGGAAAGGGGACCCTCCCCTGAAAGATGTATTGGATTTATCTGTTAATGAAAACCTGTTTGCCCTTCTGACAACATAAGAAGTGATTGTCGAATCTCATCTGTTTCATTTTGCATCTCACACCTGCTGAGGTTGTATATAAGTCAATGGTTTCTGTGGTCTACACTGGAATCACCTCAGCAACAAAACCACCGGCACACAGGAACAACTTGCAGGTAAACCTTGCTGTTTATTGTGAAGGCAGCATGCAACGTTTCGGGGTAAACCCCTTTGATGATTGACAAAGGGGTTTACCCCGAAACGTTGCATGCTGCCTTCACAATAAACAGCAAGGTTTACCTGCAAGTTGTTCCTGTGTGCCGGTGGTTTTGTTGCTGAGGTTGTTGCAGAGGGAAGCCGAATCCCTTTCCGCTGTGCACCAGGTGATCGCTATTATTGGAGAGCCAGGGTGTGCGGGTTGGATCAATTGGAATTTGCTTCACTGGAATCATCCAGAAAATCCGACTACTTATGACTTTTCAGATTTTTCAGATTTTAAAAATAAGGTGAAATGATGGACTCTATTTTGGTCAGACTTTTTAAATTTAAATACTCCAAAAATTTGGATTTTGATAAAAAAAGGCCCTAAAGGTTGTGTTTGACAGATGCTTATTTAATAATTATTGATTTGTCAAACAAATATTCTTACAGATACAGCACCAAAAAATGTAAAGGTTCTTCAGATATATCTTTACCTTGAAGCAGGGAAAGAAACCTTTTTTCATATACAAAATAAAAAATAGGGTTTAAGAAGAAATGAAGTTAAAAATATCTTTAAAAAATCAGGGCTCTGGAAATGTGAGATTTAGCTGAATATTTCATTCGGTTTAGAGCAGATGTATAATCTTTACGAAAATTTTCTCTGAGGGTATATTTGATGAGCCACTTTTAATCAAGGTTGGGGTTTCCATGCAATCTAGTTTACTTCAGAAAAAAGGCATGCTTACCCATATTGATATAATTCTCCAAAGCCAATTTTACCTAAGTCAGAGGGGTTCATTATAGACTGTGGATCCATTTGCTGCTGGTAGAATAAAGAAAAGCAAATATATGATACCCTTTGGTATCCGGTCACTGTCAATATGGCACACAGATGCAAATATATGATACCCTTTGGTATCAGGTCACTGTCAATATGGCACACAGATGCAAATATATGATACCCTTTGGTATCAGGTCACTGTCAATATGGCACACAGATGCCCACCAATGAGAACAACATCCTCCATCTTAACTGTTCTATCAAATTGAAGACTAATTGGCTGCTATTGGTTATTGCACTAATACAAACATGAACCTCTATCAGTAAACAAATTTTTGTATTATAATTTTTTATGAAAAAGTAAAAAAAGAAGCATAATACATGGACTAAGTTGTCAAGAGAAACCATTACAAATGTCTATAGAGTTGACTATTTTTAGCAAAATGGTCCAGCTCATTTCACTCACCAAGTCAGAAAAATTAAAAGACAAATGGCTCACAGCAGATGACTGCAAAAAATAGTGTGCACTTACTACTCAGCAAGTTGAAATGCAATGTTATGATACTTGGTGACCTAGTGGGGCATCAGGGATACCCACAATGTTCTGATGGGCGTGGACTTTTACTAAGCCTTGCACAGTATGATGACATTGTGTCAAGGATTGGGTATGGGGCGCTGTAGTGGCAGATAAGGAAGGGGTAAGTCCTTTAGGAAAGGGAGTATTGTGCCTAGGAAACAGGTAAGGAGTAGGCTGGAACAGGGAGATAAGGGCGGAGAGGGTGAAGATTGGGACTGGACTAACAGGAAGAAGAGGACAACGAATCAGGACAGTTTCAGAATAGATTGAGGAGGAGTGGGACAGGAACAGACTAATGGGACATGACGGTGCGGGCGTAGATCTCTAAGACTGGAGAGCAGGAAGAGAGGACTGGAAAGCAAGAGCAGGAATAGAAGAGTGGAGAGCGAGAGCAGGAGGAGAAGACTGGAGAGCGAGAGCAGGAGGAGAAGACTGGAGAACGATGCACTTCTTTGCTTGTTCTTGTTTCTGACACCAGCTTGACCTTACTTTTCACCCATGGAACTGACAACACCTGTAGATCTTGATTCTGTACTACACTGCTTTGATTGGTTAATGACTCTGGCCTGTTCTTCCTGAGTAAACTTTGCTCATGCGCCATTATATCTGTAGCAATTCCAGCTATGATTCTCTCACAATAAGACCTGGCATCTAAGTATCTAAGTAGAGGAGGGCTCCTTCTGAAGTGAAAGGCAGTGCTTATGGTTGAAGAGTGGGCCTTGACCAGAATCTCAGCACTTTTGTGGGTTTTGGGAGTCCATGCCTGACAAGCTACAAATAATGTTTCCACCCAGCAGCCACCACAAAAACAGGTTATTGTTGTCATGCAGAGCTTGCACTGCAACTAGACAGAGGATTGTGCTTTATCAGGGACAGTTATGTTTCTAGCAATGTTGCCAACCAAGCTCAACTTATTTCACAATGACAGTAAGATACCAAAAACCTTTTAGCTCACCTTCCATAACATCTCTGTCCTATCGCTATATCCAAACTTAAATTAGTCTGAAAAGTGTAGTAAAATAAATCCAGGTTTTTCACAGAGATAAATTGAACTCTTAAATTATTTAATATTAAAGTTAAGTCTTTGGGGGGGGGGAATTAGAATGCTGTTTCGGTATAGGAATATGTAATAACAAATAATTTCAATAATTTGTTTCCCAGTTGCATGACTTAATATTCATGAAACATGAACCAGAAAATGTAACAATACATATCAAAGCACTGGTGTTTGCAGATGAAACCAATCAGTGCAATATCTGGAGGAATCTTGTGGGATTTATCAACAAACATTTATGCAAAGCAAAAATAAAAATAACAATTTCATAATCTTAATGAAATGTTCTACACGAAAACAATTCAAGATTAGTTTTGTGTCATAACTGAAAACTGAAACCAGTATTAGGCTCTGGAGCTGTTCAACACATTGCATCATACGGCAGGGGGCTCATGCAGAGTTATTGGTGCATATAGTGCACACAATTCACATGGCTTACCATTTATTTTAATTGAAAAAGGTTGTAATTTTGTGTGCCAGATCATTCAACTGAGGCTGTTTTATCAATACCACCAGAGGATGAGAACTGTAGCAGCGAAGGGAGTGTTATTTGAAACAACAAACACAAGAAACATAAAAAGGAAGATTTAATTGAAGCATAACTGCTCTCATCTACAAGGATTATATGATGTCACTGAAGTTAAAGATCCCATGGAAAATTATATCATCAGAGGTGACACTGTTGACATTGCACACAATGGACAAGATTTGATTCAATGAGAAAAAGTTGTCTCACGCTTCATCAAGAGAAAAGTCAAAGATGTGGTTCAATTAAAAAAAACTTTTCCAGTTTTTCCCCCTAAACTTCAATAGGATTTCACGTGATAAACAGTGAGATTTTTCGAAAATTGCATTGCATTGCATCTCAAACTGAATCTTGTCCATGAGTTCTCACATAATAATCCTTTATCTCCCTGAACTGAATTTGGCCCATTATCTATAACCTCACTAGTTACTGACATCCAAGAGTTTTACACGTGAGAAACTGGGAGATATATTTTTCTCATTTAATTGAATTTGGCCCATTGTATCACACAATGCATTGTTTGACCAGATGGTTCAAATATATTATCATAAGATGGAAAGGGCCAAGTTCAATTTAGTAAGAAAATGTTATCCCAAGCTTCATAACATAGTAATCTCATGTTATAAAAATGTATATTTATTTATTTATTTATTTAGATTTAGGGGCAGATTCACTAAAGCACGAAGCGTCTAACGCTAGCGCTAATTCACCAGCGTGACGTCATTTCGCAACTTCACAAATTCACTGATGGACTTCGCACCCTTACGCCAGACAAAGTTGCGCACTGACGGAGGATCGTAACTTCGCAAATTCACTAAGATAAACATTGTCGCAAATGTCAGCACTTACGCTAGACGTTACTTCGCCTGGACAGACCAGGCGAAGTTCAATACAATAGATAGGAGGTTGAAAAAAAAAATGTAAATTTTTTTTCTAAGACCCAAAAAAACGCTGGTGTATTTTAGCATAGGAGGGTGATAGTCTGAAAAAGATCGATAATGGGTTACCCTTCTTCCCCCCTACATTTCCTAACATATGGCAACACAACTATACAGGGGGCACATGTAGGGCAATAGGACAACTTTATATAATTTATTAAAGGTTTCCTGGGCTTGTGAAGTGGAATGTAGTGGCTGTAACATATACTTCTATTATATGTTAAAGTTCCCGCCTTATGCAAATTAGGCTTCGCTAGCGTAACAGCACTCTGCCTAGCAAAGTAAAACTAGTGCAACTACGCTACCATTCTCCATCCTGAGCGTAAATTTGCACTTTAGTGGATTTGCGTAGCGCTGGCGAAAATTTGCCTGGCAAAGTGCGGCGAACGCTAGCAAAGCCTACGCTGGCGAATTTTCGGGTCTTAATGAATCTGCCCCTTAAGAGAGAGCGAGCTTTCTAATATGGCTAAATCTCCTAACTGTCAGTCCTTTTTCTTAAACACCATGGAGACCACATGCCAGAAGCTGTAATATTTATACATTTAGAGGCACATTTATAAAGTCAAATTTCCAGTTCATGTGAGTTGTTAAAAACTCCCATAATCTCTCATGAATTCAAAATTCAGGTACAGTGCAACACAAAATTATATTTTCATTACTTTAAATCACTTTCAGTTTTTGATGTTAGTGTTCCTTTAACATTAATTACAGGTACACACCATGACTTATGCAGAAATACTGCAATAAATGAAATAGAAATAATACTTCAGCATATTTATGTAATTTTATTGCAGCTCATTGTTTGCTGTCTTCATATATCTTCAAGAGGCGCTGCACAATAAAAAGATGAGAGTCCACTAAAGGTTCTTATTTGCATATTATCATCCTGTTTCCTTGCTGCTGGTAATACTGCATGTTATGAAACTGAATTTAGAAGATTGCAATTGAAAGCTTTCTGCAAAGCAAGAAGCATCCAGAAGAATGAGCCTTAGCATCCTTCATAGCACTCATTGCTGATTAAGCTGTCATTCAAACACAGTATTCTGAGCAAAAGTGGACACTTATACAAGAGGACGTGGAAAGGAACTGGAGAGGGGAAAGAAACAAATTTATTTGAAATATACAGCAGTTTAATGGATAAAGAAGTATTAGTATTGAACCAAAAAATACTTAAATCACAGGTACAGTATACATGGCTTGGGGGGGGGGGAGGCTTGGAACCTTGGGAGCTAAGAAAGACAAATCCTGCCAAAAATCTCAAAGTAAATCTCAAGGTTTTTGCACATAATTGGGACAGGCAAAATAAGGGGCACATATATGGGACTATGAAGATTCTCATTCATCCAGGTCATGGTGCTGTATTTCACTGTGAATTTCAGATGTCACCTCTCTGAAGAGTTACAATATGCTGTTGTGATTGGATTGTTGGAAGAGTCTATATGCCGAGAACTCCCCTACACTAGTCAGTTGAACTGAAGAAGCTGCTCGAATGAGCAGTGAAACGTCTTCATTAAATTTCTCAGCAAGTCCAGTTGCTTTGAGTTACTTTTGCTAAATACACATATATGGGCTTCTCTTCACAAGGTAGCGTGATTGGAAATTCCATTTTAGTCTCAATGTAACAAATAACAGGGCTGGAACTAGTAGTAGGCAGAAAAGGCATCTCGCTAGGGATGCACTGGTCAGATACAGTACCTGTTAAAGTGTCTTCTACCTACCTCTAGTCTGTGTTTCCTCCTCTCTCTCTCTCTCTCTCTCTCTCTCTCTACAGTCTTTCCCTCCCCCTGTCACTCTCCAGTCCCTTCCCCCTCTGCATTTCTCTAGTGTCCCTCCCTCCCATCTGTTGCTCTCCCCTCCCACCTCCCCTCAAATACTCTGAATGTGTACACAAGGTCATGCTTGGGGGGGCAGCTAGGTTGCCTAGGGAGCCCGGTCAGCTTGGCCTGTCCCTGACAAATATTTTTCTCTCAATTTTCTCTCATCTTTTGCATTTAGCATTTGCTGGAGAATTACAGTACATATTACTCACTAATGTTCTAAAATCAATTACGTACAGTAAGTTTATTTTTGATGGAATGGTTTGAGTGCTTTGAGAGATTATCACTTGCCCTCCTGTTAACCTTTTCAAGCTTTGCATTAAGTTTACTGCTGTGTCAGATATTGAATTTAATTTAAAATATAGTTAGTGATACAATACAATATTTTCCAGAAGCACTGAAATCCATTATTTTGAGGGTAATTTTGTTTCATCTGAAAGTTTAAATGCTAGTCTAAGAGGCAGACATTCTTGTGTTGATGTCACAATAGAGCACTTTAGGCATAACTGTATTTAAGTGTTTAGGAAACGCACCATCGGTAAAGTTGTGCAAACAGTGCTTGTCTAATTTTTAGATGTTTTCTAAAAGTAAAATGACCAGCTCTTGAACTTTCTCTAGCCTCTCCCACAATGCAGAGCAGCCCAACTCTTCTACAGCTTCACTAATAAATATACAACAAATACGTATGCAGCTTGTAAATATAGGGGAGTGGTAAATTAACCTCCCAGTATATTTAGCAGGCAGTCCCCAAGTGTTATAGACACCTAAATGGGTCCTAAAATACAGTTAGGAGGGGGAACCATTCCTATTCCTGCTGTAATCCATGCCCCTTGCTGTTACTTCCAGTGACCAGTAGATGTCACTGTGCTAAAATATAAAAGCTTGTGAGCCATGCTCTCAGGGGCCATTTTTTTGTTAGTCCTGGTCTGAGCAGATAGACAGGACCCTAATGAAATCTAACCAGGATAGGTTTAGTCAAGAAAGGTTATTGTCTGTAATAGGTCACTCTAGGAGTGAGAGATAGCTAGGATATTTAGCTGGGCAGCTTGAGGCCCCTATGAGGATTGTGAGTGGGATTAAGATCCAGGGTACTAATTGCCCAGAGTCGGTACTAAGTGTACAGATCTAGGATTAGAAGTGTCTCCTCTGGTTCCACTTAGGGAAAAGGCTGAAAGCTGGGTGTACCTTCTCAAGGCTGCATATACTTTGCCTCTCATGTGTGAAGGGAACAGTCTCTGACCAAAGGTGCTGTGTTTATTGCCTATTCACTGTTGGTCCTGTATGTGCTTATGTGATTGCTGTACACTTCGGTGAGGATTGTATGTCAATATATATGTTCTTTGGTTAAGTTAAAAGAACCACTGGGGCCCAATTATTTGCACCCTGAATACCGGCACAGTTGCACTGCACCCTGCCTACACATTGTTGTGAGGGCTTACTCCCTAAGATTTAAGGTCTCATCCGGAACAACATATAGGGAGCTCATAGTCAGAGAAAGGTGCACTCAATTTACTGTACATATCGATGTCTCAGTAGAGCACTTAAAGGAACAGTAACACCAACAAATGATAGTGTATTCAATTAATTAAAATATAATTAAGTTTTGTCCTGCATTGGCAAGACTGGTTTGTTTGTTTCAGCAACTCTGCTATAGCATACATAAACAAACTGCTCTGTAGCCATGGGGGCAGTCATTCAAAGCTGAATATGGCACAAGTTACACAGCTGATGACAGATAAGCTCTGTAATATACAATGGGATTCTACATAGCTTATCTGTTATCTATTTGTCTTATAGTTTAAAAGTTGTGTCAATGGCTACACAGCAGTTTGTTTAAATAAACTATAATAGCCTTTCTGAAGCAAACACCCCAGTTTTACAAAGAAACTCAAGATACAGGCTGCAATATTCTTTTTTCTTATAATCTGTAGGGGCCCTAGCCACTAGTAAATGTCTTTTAAATAACTTATAGGAGCCCTGGCTACGTATGTATTTTTTTAATAACTTGTAAGGACCCTAGCCACAAATGTTTTTTTAAAATAACGTGTAGGGGCCCTGACCGCCAAAGATTTTTTTTAAATAACTTGCAGGGGACCTGGCACCAATGTTTTTTTTATAACTTTTAGCAGGTCTGTGGCTACCAATGTTTTTTTCTGTAACTTGTAGGGGGCCCTGACCACCAAAACTTGTAGGGGGTGCACTTAATGTTTTAAAGATGAGGCTTTCATACTGATGGGTGAGGGAGTAGAGGCAAGGGAGACCCAGAAATGTTTTTTTGTGCGGGGCCCTGTGATTTCTAATGGCAGTTCTGGGCAACACTACATTATTTATTCAATACTTAAAGGGAAACTGTCATGGGAAAAAGTCTTTTTTTTAAAACCCATCAGTTAAAAGTGCTGCTCCAGTGGACTTCTGCACTGAAATCCATTTCTCAAAAGAGCAAACAGATTTTTTTATATTCAGTTTTGAAATCTGACATGGGGCTAGCCATTTTGTCAATTTCCCAGCTGCCCTGGTCATGTGACTTGTGCCAGCACATTAGGAGGGAACTGCTTTCTGGCAGGCTGTTGTTTTTCCTTTTCAATGTAACTGAATAGTACGCAGTGGGACATTGGTTTTACTATTGAGTGCTGTTCTTAGATCTACCAGGCAGCTGTTATCTTGTGTTAGGGAGCTGTTATCTGGTAACCTTCTCATTGTTCTTTTGTTAGGCTGCTGGGTGGGGGAAAGGGGGGGGGTGATATCACTCCAACTTGCAGTACAGCAGTAAATAGTGATTGAAGTTTATCAGAGCACAAGTCACATGATTTCAAAATGAAATATAAAAAAATCTGTTTGCTCTTTTGAGAAATGGATTTCAGTGCAGAATTCTCCTGAAGCAGCACTATTAACTGATGTGTTTTGAAAAAAAAAATTTTTCCCATGACAGGTTCCCTTTAAAAACATTTTTTGATGTTACTGTTTCTTTGCATAACTGTGACATATTTAACCAACACTCCATAAGTAAAGGTGTGTAAACTGTGCTTCTTTAAATTTTAGATGTTTTCGAATAGTAAAATTACCATATCATGTATGGCAGGGGTCCCCAACCTTTTTTGCTCATGAGCCACATTTAAATTTAAAAAAGAGTTGGAGAGCAACACAAGCATGAACAAGTCCATGTGGATGTCAAATAAGAGCTCTGATTGGCTTTTTGGTAACCCCGATATGGACTGGCAGCCTACAGAAGAGAATGTATATAATCTCTCTTTAAAAGCATTGTGGAATATGGTGGTACAATGGTAATTAAAAATAATTGGTATTAACTATTTATTTCGTAGGCACAACCAGTTATCATCTGTGCTGCAGAGAGAATAGAGATGTTTGCATTACATTTGAATTAACTTCCAGTCTGAAATTATAGACTGCAGGAACTCTACAAACACATCAGAAAAAAACTACAGTATATATTCTAGATGCAGCAAACTTAAGCTACATTTTTTTTTTTTCAGATGGCTCTCAATTAGTCATCGGCTAATAAATTCGCCAGACACAAATTCACTGCAAATCTCCACGTTTCACAGCAAGCAAATGAATTCTGCAGCGACAATTAGCTGGTGAAAAATCCACCACGTCAAAAAGAAAAAAAATTGGCTTCATGAAAATTATTGACTTGCATTTGGACCAAATAGTTCCGCTTATTAAAATTGTCACTCTCCTCAAAATTGACGTGCTTCAAAACAATTTTGACGGCCCATTGACGTCAATCTGTTTTTTGAAATCTTCACCACATCAGGGCCAGAACTAGGGGCGCAAAGCTGGGGGGCAGCATGCACGCACCTTCTCTGTCTCCTACCCCCTAGTCTGGTCCTGACTCTGGCCAGTGTCTGCATTGGCACTGGCATTTTTGCTTATGCGTCCTTTTTTTCACACAGGAGTGGACATAATTTTTTTGTGCAGGCGGATGCCTCCTATTTTCCTTTTTTCACACAGGTACACACTTGTTTGTACTGGCTAAAGCAGAATCTTTTATATTTTCAGTCACTCATAAGAAGAATACCATTAAACAATTTATAAATTGAAATACAACTTTTGTGGTTTATCTCCTGAAGTGTTCCAAATGCCATATACAGTACAATATGTGGGATAAACAACTAGACCCCTACAAAGCTACCAAATTAGAAGTGTTTCTTTGTAGTAGATCTGTGAGTAATGCCCTGTTTTCTAGCCTTTATTATGGTGTTAAAAATGTGTAACTTTGTTTACTATTTTAAGCTTATTTGTATTTTTGTTATATTGCAATTATTTCTTTCTTTTGTTTCACTCCTGTATTTTTTGGCTTCAGTATTTTTCACAAATTGATAATTACTTTCACTCATTATTATTATTATCTTTTGAAATTATCACCTTTTGTTTGTAGATTTATGTTTTCAATTTACTCAGCAATATTAATTGCCTTTTACATTGTACACAGCTAGATATACAGTATAATTTATTCCAGTGTGATCAGGAGACATGCACCTTAATTTTCACAGAGATTGTTGCTGCTGAAAGAAATTTTTTTCCACACTCCCAATCTTTTAACTGGCTTTAACTTTGTAATAATGCCCCCTTTCCATTGATTGGGTAATAGATGTGTGATGTAAATTCTGTAACTTATTTTCATTGGTTACAATTATGTATTGAACCTTATTCTGAATGGATAAGGTACTGAATGATGTCATGTATGTAAATTTTATTTGCAACTATCCCTCTTTTAAAAGGATTGTATGGAGGGGAGACTAACATACTATGAGTAAGTGCCCACCTTTGGCATGAAACACATCGGGCTACAGCATGTCCTAATAAAGATTTAAATTTTTTTTAAATATTTGGGCTCAGCCTTCACTAACTGTAAGTCTTTCCCATTTTTGCCTTTTGAAATTACTAAGGGGCAGATTTAATAAATTCATGTGAAGGATTCGAAAATTCGCTTGAAAAGTCTCTATTCGATTGTGCAGCTATTCAAATCTGCAAATTAAGTATTTTCGACTATCGAATCTAAAATATTTGGTCGCATCGAATAGATTGAATAAATATATATTCGATCTTTCGACTATTTGCCAGTCGAAGAACTTGCCCTTTAAATTTTTATTCGACTGTCTACTTCGCCAGATGGAACCTACCAAATCGCAATAGAAGCCTATGGAAATACCCCATAGGCTTTTTTTCTGTCTTTTGCCGAATTTCAATCCTACGATCGAACGCTTCGAACGTTCAATTCGTATGATTTTGTCGAATATTCAAACATTTTTCTGCAACTTTTCATAGAATCGTTTGGTAGTGAATATTTTATTCGATTTTGGCGGATATTTATTTGCCAAATATTCGCCAGTCGAATTCTAGGGTTAAAAGCCCTCAACAATTCGACCCTTAGTAGATCTGCCCCTAAATGTTGTACAAACCCTGGATTGGGGGTACTTTGGGGGGTACTTTGCGATGAGACTACTGTGTACTGAACAATACATTTGTGACTTAAATGGGATTTTGAACTACTTATGGAAAAGTGGAGACACACACCACAGCAAAACATTATATTTATCTAGTAACACATAACAACCAATTAGCAAATAGCATTCACTTGTCACTGATTGGGAAAAAAACAAACATTTGATTGCTTGATATGTATTGTATCTGGTTGAAATGGTTGCAGTTTTTATTACATGAACTTATTTTTTGCACCATAGTGTGTTATGATATGGCATTCCTGAAAGTGGAAGAGCTCATGATAGGGGTTTAAATGTAATAAACTGATTGGCAGAATAAACAATTATTGCAATCTTTTATTTTTATCTGGTGCTCCTAAATGACTTAATGAAAGGGCCCTAGTTACCTGCATGGGTGTAATCATTATACTTTCATTTAGCTAATAATATTTTGTTATTGCAGATATCTAGATCTCTAACCAAAAAAGAATAGCTGATGGTTTCATTTGCACAGTCCAGCTTCCTAGTCATTCTCCCTTCAAATTAATGGTTCACTATCAATACAGTCAGGAACTCCTAATCCTCTATAATTTGATCAGTGAATGTGCTAATACCTGAATCTACAGGGAACAAAAAGGATGTGCCTTGGAAATATTCCATTGTTGACCTTTAAGTTCCCAAATCCTTCTATATTGAACCTTAATTCCTATCTACTGTCTGCAAGCCAGTATTTCTTGGATATGTTCTCCCTTTTAAAAGGGCTGTTTAATAGAGTGTGATATATTACTCCCACACAGCACACAAATATGTAATATAATATTTATTAAAAATAAAATAGCTGCAGGAAACATATCTCATGCATACTACATAAAATGATTGTCCTATCTATAACTAGTCATCATTTTATTTCACCTAATTATTACACAAAGTTTTACAGAGAATCGAGAACTTGCCACAGTGCAATACAAACTCACACAAAGGGGATAGTTATCAAAATCCAAGAAGCTCTCACTAATTTATGAAAGCTACTCCAAACAAACCTGCATAGACTTTTTCCCCCTATTTATCACAAAATTTTCACACATTTTTCTGCCTACTGCACAAGCCTGATTGATTTATATTGGAACAGTAGAAGTGAGCATGCCTAGTAGGCACCTCTTTAAGTTCTTCATTAGTGATGGGTAGTGATGGGCAAATTTATCCACCAGGCGCAAATTCGTGCCGAATTCCCGCGATTTGCAGTTGGCGAATAAATGCACGAAACGGCAGCAAAAATTACCCAGCGAAAAAACTGAGTCGAGCGACGCAAATGACACGACGCATGAAATATGACGTGACGCGTCAAAAACGTGCCGTGACTCGTTACGCGAATTGTTCACCAATTCACTAATTTCACTGGAAATTTGCAAATTTTTCGGTGAAGCGAAACGGGATAGATTCGCCCAATTCTAGTGATGGGCAAACCTGTGCAATTTCACTTCGCTGAAAAATTTGCGAAACACATTGAAGTCAATGGGCATCAAAGTAAAATTGACGTGCGTCACTTTTGATTTGAGTGGCAATTTTTAAACACGCTACTATTTGGTTCAAATGCGTTAAAGTCAATGGGCATCTGAATAATTTAGATGCTCGGCAATTTTGATGCGAGCAACAATTCTTGTTTTTTGTTGAAGAGGATTTTTCAACAGGGCATTGTCGCCGCAGTTTCGCAAATTAATTTGCTTGTGGAAAAACATGGAAAATTCGCCTCAGATTTGTGTCTGGAGAATTTATTCACCCTTCACTAGTCTTCATAGTTGAAGAGTGTAGGAAAGATTAGAAAGGAAAAGAGCAGAGCTACATGTTAGACAATTAAATAGCTAAAAAAGTTGAAGTTAAGCTTCTTGTAGACTTCTTGTAGACTCAACGAAGGCAGCAGGTATGCTATTATGGGGGATGCTACAATACAATTACAATAAAATACATACTGTGCTTTTTCTTAAAGGGTATAGTGGCCAACTTTTAAAAACATTTTAAATATTTTTCTTGGATGGAAGTAGAGCACAGTGGGTGTTTATCATCAAACATTATACTGTGCTCTAGTCTCTTGATTTCTCTAAAAAAGATACTGGTGTCTAAGTTCAATCAGAATATGTATTTATGCTTAATGATTATCATTATCCCAACAATAATTCAATAATAGTAGGTTCCACATACAATACTGCACAAATCTATTAATTGAAACACATTTAGCACTTTTCTAAATTTACATTTAAATGTACTGTAAGTACAGAAAGTTATTGTTAATCCACAGTATATATTATAATTGTATCCAACACATCTGTCTCTTTTAAATTAACCTAAGGCATTATATTATTATTTTCGTACAATTTGTACATACTGAAATATAGTCAGTCTGTATCATGCAATAATTTTCAACTATAAATACAGCTTAGCAGAATTTTTTTTGCATGTTTCAAAGTTTTTGCACATTTTATTTTTACAGATACACTGGTGAAAACATAAGTGAAAAATCTTGATTACTGACTGCTGGTGCTTTGATAAAAAATACATATTAATTAGTACATTTAGAACTTTTCTAAAAATTTTATTTAATTTAAGCACAGAAAATTATTCTTAAACCACAGTATATATTATAATTTTATTCAGCATCTGTCTGTTTTACATAACCCTAAGGCATTATATTATTATTAACTTTCTATTTGTACAAACTGGCATATAGTCAGCCAGTATTGTGCAATGATTTTCAACTCTAAAAACAGCTTAGTAGAAAATGTTTCATTTAACAAGTTTCATGTTTTAAGTTTGTTTAGTTTTAAGGATACACTGATAAAAACCTAAGGGCAAAATCTTGATAACTGAATGCTGGTGCTTTGATAAAAAAAAAATATATTAATTGAATAGTTCTTCTAGCCATACAAACCAACTGTGCTACTTATTTTGAAAATAAGATAAGGAATAATATGGAATATATACAAAGTTTAGGGGCAGATTTACTAATGGTCGAATTTCGAAGTGAAAAAAATTCTAAATTCAACAAAAATGGTTTTAAAGGGTCAGTCAGTTTTTGATCGAATAAAAATCATTTGAATCGTTCAATTGCATCCTTCGAATCCTAGGACTTTCAGGACAGGTTCTAGGAGGTCCCTCATAGGCTAAAATGGCAATCGGCAGCTTTAAGGTGATGTAGTGTAAATTTCGAAGGATTTGAAAAGGCTAGTACTTCGATTAGAATCATATTTTGGCCAATTCGATCGTCGAAGTAGCCCAATATTACTTTAAAACTCAAATTTTTTTAATTCTAATTTTATTTGAAAATTCACTTTGACCCTGAGTAAATGTGCCCCTTAAAGTTAAAATTGTAACTGTTTCTAACACAAGCCAGTTCTGATCTCGACAAAACATTTGCTTCTTTATTAGAATGACTAATAAAGATAGTGGCAGATAGTAATACTTTCTTTCTACTTGTTTTTTAACAATTTTTGACAAAATGTCTGGTTCACTCTTTTTTTGAAGTTAAGCCATTAAATACCTTCTTTGTAGAATATGGGCCAATTTTGATTTAGTGAGAAAAATTTATTTTGCACTTTATCATGTGATAATTTATGGACAATTGTAAGCGAAACAAACTTTTCTCTTAATTCAGTTTCAAATTAGAAATTTGAAATTTTGCAGGCGTCGAAATAGTTTGACGCCATCGCCTAAATGGACACCGACAACAATTCCCAAATGTTGTCGGCATACATTTTGATGCTGGCATCCATTTTAGCGCTGTGTAAAATTCTGGCATACATTTTTTATGCCGCCGACAATTTGTCCCGTTTTGTGAATTCAAAAAGCGAAAAGGGACAAATTTGCCCATCACTATTTCTCACTTGTTTCATTGTTTCCACATTGATTGGTGGTAACTCAGACTGGAGATCTACAGTGCCCTGTGTGGGCCTGAAATTCAATACTATATTGGATGCACATTCTCTGAAGTAGGCGGGAGGAGCATGAGGAAAACATGGCCATTGTTTCTAAAACATTTAATGCATATATCAATGCAGATTTTATGGCAAAGCAAAATAGGGAAATGAGTATTGCTACAAATTCCATATTTGGAAACTGAACTTACTGAACCAGCCTAAAGGTTCAGCATCTCTATAGATCATCATTCAGACCTTCAAAGTTGTCACAGGAGTTTTCCATCTTGGCTTCTGTTAGGAGCGTCAGTGACACGCACATGCTCAGTGGGCTTTCAGCAGCTGTCGCAAAGCTATGCTTAAGAGTTGTTGCAAATCATCAAGCAAAAAATTAGGGTTGCATGTCATAGAAGCAGATGCTACAGGGCTGATTATTAAATTCTAATGCTATTTGTGCTGGTTTTGAAACTGCAATGAAGCACTAAAATTAAGTATTTAGTCATTTGCCTTATACATTGTGACATTTACATTATGTGGCAGATTTATCAAGGGTTGAAGTGAAAATTTGAATTTAAAAAATTTGAATTTTTAGTTATTTTAATGTACAGTACTTCAACTAGGGACTTGTACAAATTTAATTCAAATTTTCAAAAAAAAACTAAAATTTTAATTTCATAATTTATCTTGTACTGTCTCTTTAAAAATAAAAATTCAACAATTTGCCATCTAAAACCTCCTGAATTGCTATTTTAGCCTATGGGGGACCTCCTAGAACCTATTTGGAGTCAAAGGTTTTTTGGGAAAAACCTTTAATCGAATTGGATCGAATGCAATATTTCTTTGATTTGAACGATTCAAATTTGATCGAATATGGACCTATTTGACCAAAACAAAATTAAAATTAATTTAAGTTGGTCTTTTTGAATTCAATTCAAAAGTTTTTGCTATTTGAAATTCAACCTTTGATAAATCTGCCCCTATATATATTCATTATATTGTGCATCAGGCATTAAGTTCAGTGACCAGCACAGAGCATGTGCAGTGAATCAGCATTATAAAAGATGGGGCGCTACAAAAGCAACTTCTGCTAAAAAAAAATATAATTTACAATATTTCTGTTCTTTTTCTTTAGTTAAGCTTTAGTTCTCTTTTAAATAAAAAACACAAAACTCTATCGAAAATTCGCTGAAGAAAACTACACTGCGACAAAACAAAATAGGTGCGCTTATAAAAATTGTTGCTCGTGCCAAAATTATTGCGCGTCAAAATTATTCAGACACCATTGACTTCAATGCGTTTTGGGAATTTCTTGCCGAACGCATTGAAGTCAATGCAGTTTTGCTAATTTTCCCAATATTTTGTGAACTATTAGGCAAAGTGTAACAGGAAAGATTCGCATTTCGTGAATTATTAGGCAAGTCAAAATGCAACAGATTTGCCCATCACTGCTGTTAAAGTAAAGTACTGTAGTTTCATTTAGCTATGTCCATGGAAGGAGAGAAAGAGTCAGAAAGCCAGAAGGCAGAGAAATCTGCAGCAAGACAAAAAGACAAAAAGGTTTTTTTAGGTGCATACGTATATTTTAACAAATCCATTTTTTGTTTCTCATTCTACATATGCCCTAAGAGAATATATTGTGAAGGGATGATACACTGATAGAGGTTGTCATAAATTAATATCATCTTCAAGACCTTTGTCCTTTCAGTCCATACAGTATATAACTTTTTTCTAGAACTCATTAAAAACCTATTAAGACAACTTTCACTTAAAAATTTTTTATAAATAATTTTTTCTAATTATGTTGGCTCTCAGACAGATTTCTTTCTGAATGAGGGGACTGCAAACACACACAAATGAAATTATTAATTCAACGCGGGAGTGAATGCTGCACAATGAGATGTTTTTGGCCTCATAGTTTTGGCTAGTGATGAGCAAAAAATTTTACCAAGTTTTGCCACAAAAACGACACCCATAGACGCTAATAGGTAAAAACATTTGTCCTGCATCAAAAAATTGTTGTGCGATTTGTCAAGTTTGTAAAAACATTTTGTAGCACCAAGGGGCAGATTTATCAAGGGTTGAATTTCTAAGTGAAAAAACTTCTAAATTCGACCATTCGAATAAAAATTTGTTGAATCGTTTGATTCGAAGGCTTCAAACGATTTTCACCAAAAAAATTTGATTTTCAAAAATGTTCAAAAACACTTCTTAAAGGTTCTTAAAGGTTCTAGGAGGTTCCCCATAGGCTAAAACAGCAATTCGGCAGGTTTAAATTAAGGTGGTGAAGGGTTGAATCTGAATTTTTAAAGAGGCAGTACTTTGATTTTTGAATGGTCGAATCTAAAAATTCTAATCAAAATATTTTCAATTTGAATCAAATTTTAGCCTATTCAATAGCCAAAGTACTCAATAATTACTTTTTCACGTCGACCCTTAGTAAATCTGCCCCCTAGACAATACATTTCGTCAAATGTTTGCCTTTTCCCAAATACTGTAGGTCAAATTAGTCCATCACTATTTATGGCATAGTCATTACCTATTAATTAATGGGGAATATGTTCATTTTTATTTCGTTGCCATTTAACTTGAAAGTCTGATACTGTAAGTGTATTTTATGTATTTATTTCCCAGTATTTATATGCTGCCAAGACATTTCTCTAGAGATTTATGGAGATTTTACAGCAGTTCCTGCCCCACTGGGGCTTCAATCTGAGGTCCCTATTACATTCACTCACAATAGGGCCAATTTTATTAGGATCCCACTGCATGGCAGCAATGCTAGCCACTGTGTTTAACTAACTATATAAATAAATATAAAATAAAGAACAAATATCTACTGTGAATTGAAATATAAATACAGATGTATTATCTGGAATACTGTACTTGGGACCTGAAGTTTTTCCATATTACAGCTTTAAATCACCAGATATAAGGTTTTCAGACCTTCTGTCTGCTAAAAAAAACATTTTAACAAAGGGAGGCACATTTATCAAGGGTCAAATTTCAAATTCATGTGAGTTTTTTAAAACTCCCATAAACTAGAAATTCAACCAATATAAATTTATTAATAAAATCAAATTTTCTCAGCTCAGAATTGACCAGAAAAAAATCAAGGTTTAATTAAAAGGTCCCTAAATGATAGCAAATCAAAATGTTTTGAAGTAAAACTACAGTATATGAGATTAATGACCTTTTCCTTTATTTTTATATCTTTTTGGTCTCATCATTAGGCTTCTATTTCATCTCTTCAGGCAGAATTGTCAAAAAACACTTTTCAGAGTAGAATTATCTTTTTATATTTCTTATTCACAGAATATTCATGAGCAAACGCCAGCCTAGATAAAAGTAAAATTTCAAAAAAAGTTTTCTTTTGTTTTCTATCATGGTCAGTGGCAAAGGTCACTATTTATACTATCCCTTTGGACTAAAGCCAGATGAATATTTAATTGATATAGAAAGTGTGTACTTTTTTTAATATTCATGATAGTCTATACGAAAAACTAAAACAAAGAGCTGCTTTAGATTTATGAAAGGACAGCTAACCTAGATAAAAGAAACCATAGAATGTAGAATATCCTTATTATCTATCTATCTATCTATCTATCTATCTATCTATCTATGTATCTATCACTAGCATCTATCTCTCTATGTCTGTTTTTATAAAGGTATATAGATTAAATAAAAAACTAGATAGGGAAGTGAGATAAATTGATAGTAAATCAACCAGTTAAAACCCTTTTTTCAAGGGTGTTTAGGTTCTGGTACAGATATTGCCTAAGGGTTAGTTTATGGTTGGGTTGCAGAAATGTGTGCATTCAAGCACAGATCTTAATATGTTGTAGAGTAGAGAAAAGTCTCTTAGTAAGTTATTTACAAGAGAATACATTACGGGGGTTATTTATCAAAATCTAAAAATATCTCATTCTTTTACTACCAAATCTGCATGGGCTTTTTCCCCTTATTCCCCCTTATTTTTAAATACATATTCCAAAAAAATTCCAGTGCTGGGAAAAACTCAAAACAATTCTGAAAATCCTACAAAACTTTTAGTTGTCCTAATTTTTCAGATTTTCTGCTAGAAAACTCAATTTTTTTTATTTTTGCACAAACCCCAGAGTAGATCTTTGGGATTTCAACCTGTTAACTCATACCCAACCTCGGCAGAGCTCAGATGCCTCAAGGGCAGGGATCCCCAACCTTTTGAACCATGAGCAACATTTAGAAATAAAAGGAGTTTGGGATCAACAATGGCATGAAAAATGTTCTTGGGGTGCCAAATATGTGCCACGATTGGCCATTTGAAGGCTCCTATGTGGATTGTAATCCTACATTGAGGCTCTGTTTGGCATTTCTTCTGGTTATTATACAACCAAAACATGTCTCCAAGCCTGGAATTAAAAAATAAGCACCTGCTTTGAGGCCACTGTGAGCAACATCCAAGGGGTTGAAGAGCAACATGTTGCTCACGAGCTACTGGTTGGGGATCACTGCTCAAGAGTATGATAAATCCCCCAAAAAATTCACATTTTATAGTAATTAAAACTTGAATTTTACAAGTTTTTTCTTAGGACTTACTCCCTTACTGCCGCAGTGTCTTTAACATGCTCTTTTATTTAATAAAATGCATAAAAATATTTTTGTACTTATACACCCTCATTCTTTTAAGTCATTAAGATCATGGTCAGATTATTAGGGTCTGGAAGGAAAATGTTCTACTATCATTGTTATACTGTAGATTCATTCTGGTTTACATATGGGTTTGCACACTTTCATTTATTTTATTGTAATATTCATCACTATATTACAGCCTGGCTGGGTGGTCATACTTGTTTTATGGAGTCATGTACGTACTATTAGGTAGTCACATAGTAACACAGTTAAATTGAGTTGAAAAAAGACCGAATTCAACCCCTCCAAACCTGTCCATACATAAACACACAGACACTGACCCCACTATACACTCACATAAATTATATATCTACCTATATCTACACTAACTATAGATTTTATTATCACAATAGATACATAATAAATAGTGATGAGTACATTTTTTCGCAGTTTCTAAAATTTTTTCGCAATGTTGCAAATTTGTTCAGTAAAGCTAAGTGGGACAGATTTGCTCATCACTAACAATAATAACAAGTAGGTAGAACTACAGTTCATAATACAGGCAAGCACTACTAAAACAACAATCATAGCTTAGATCAGGGGTCCCCAACCTTTTTTGCTCGTGAGCCACATTTAAATTTAAAAAAGAGTTGGTGTGACGATCAGCGCTTACCCTGGTGGTCTAGCGGTTGCCCCTCGAGCACGCGGGAGCGCCCGCCGTGCCTTTGGCGGGGACGCTCACCGCGTGCATCCTTCCCCTTCCTCTGCCGGCTCCTTAGTGCGCGCCGCGCGCGCACTTCCGGGTTCTGTAAGCGCATGCGCGCCGGCGTGATGACGTCACGCGCAATGGCGCCAAATTCAAACACTATTTAAAGGGATCTTGGTGTTCAGAGCATTGCCCGTTGTTAGGTTCTATTTGTTAAGTTCCTGGGTGTATTTCCTTCTCTATCCTGACTGATCTACTGTGTTTGACCCTTGCTTGCCTGAACTATTCCTGCTTTCTCCAATCCTGACCTTTGGCTTGTCTGATTACTCTGTCCTCTGGTATCCTGACCTTTTGCCTGTTACTTGACTACTCTACACTCTCTAATCCTGATTCCGGCCTGTCTGACTATTCTACGCAGCTTGTGCTGTTCCGGCCTGCCTACTCCATTTGGTGGTATTCTTCTATCTAATTCCCTGGTGAGACGATCGTGCCCCTGTGCTAGCCAGAACTTTTGCTCTACACCTCTCGATAAGTCCAGGTGGCATCTGAGTAAGCTGAGGGCTCCTCCCGAGGCCAAAGGCGGTCACTTAACTGGTGAAGCCGAGCTGAGACAAAGGTGTTTGGCACCTGTTCTGGTATTGGGTGCCGTTCGTGACAGTTGGAGAGCAACACAAGCATGAAAAAGTCCATTTGGATGTCAAATAAGAGCTCTGATTGGCTTTTTGGTAACCCCTATATGGACTGGCAGCCTACAGGAGAGAATGTTTGGACATCTGTTTTTTATGCAACCAAAACTTGCCTCTAAGCCAGTATTTCAAAATTAAGCACCTACTTTGAGACCATTGGGAGAAACATCCAAGGGGTTGGAGAGCAACATGTTGCTCGTGAGCTACTGGTTGGGGATCACTGGCTTAGATAGTTAGACAGTATAATGAACAATTGGGTTCATAAACAGTGGATGACTTTCCTGGGGTATTTCTATAGTTACAAAAATGTTACAAGTGCCTATAAACAATACAGTGCAAATGGCATTGTTTATATTATTATTTCTTGATACACTTTTTTTTTTCTAAAAGAATTATCATGCCTGCCATATCTGAAAAATGTTCTCAAAAATGTTAGATTTCTCTGAGATCTGAGGTATAGTCATTGTTTTTGGTTTTACATGATTAGCAAATGGCATTGTCATGGATGGAATGGGAATGGCCCACAAGCAGTGCCAGGTCTATAATGATAGTCTAGTACCAAGGATTAGGCAAGTAGAAAGTCAGACAGGCTGAAAGTCAGGGCAGGTAGAAGAGGATTGATGTAAAAATTCAGACAGTCAGCAAACATTGAAGTTGGAATATCAGGACTCAACGCATCATCAAAATTATAGCCAGGATACTAGGAGGAAACCAACTAACGATAACCAAGCAAAGCGTGCTTGAGCAGGTGCACAGGGTCTAGATACATGTCATGCAGGTGATGTCCATAGAGTTGTTGTAATGCAGGTAACCCCTGAAACCAGATAAGTCTTCTTACAAGCAAATAATTGTTTGGTCAAAGCTTGTGAGTATTTAGGATCATCTTCTCAGATACCTAATCACACAGAGCTAATCAGTAACCTTATAAATAATGCGCTTCAATTTACACATAATGTTAATTTGCATAAGAATTGTTGGCTTACATATTGACTGATTGTACAAACATAATTAATTGATAGTCCAAATGTAATATTCATCTACATTAAAGATCAAGGCAACCTAATTCCAACATTTTGTTTTGAAATAAAATCCTTTAGCTTTTAAAGATGTATCTATTTAAGAAGTATAAATATTATCATGAAACTCTTATCTTTTGTGATAGAAATTTCTGAATTAATTTGGAAATTCTGGTGTAAGCACTAATGGATGCATAGTTATGTGAGAAGTGCATGACAGTGCTGTGTCATGTTTCAGCTCGAAAATTCAAAATATACTGTTAGGTTCTTGTAAGATTGGGGTCGGCACCATGGAGGAAGCTGTATACAGAAAGTGCCATTCGTAGTATCCAAAGGGTTAAAAAAAAAAGTTCATATACATATAGAGGCAAAAAGATCAGGGCAAGAAGCAAATAGCAGTCAAAGCAAGAAGATCAGGATCCAGGAATCAATCAATAAAGAATTGTAGCACATCTAGCAACACCCAACAATTGAACATAAATTGGAGTAATGAACCAGGTCCCTGCCATACCTCTGGCATCACTACGCAGCATTGGGTGCCACCATTTTGCAGAAACGGAGCACTCCTGACTAGTGATGGGCAAATCTGTGGCGTTTCGCTTCGCGGAAAAAGTTGCGAAACGAGTCGCGCTGATGTTTTGTTGCGCGCCCAAGTTGACCAACACTCCCAAATGGATTCCTTCCCATCATTGGGGGAAGATTTCATACAGATCCTTGGTCCTCTGCTGGACAAAAAAATGGCTCCCATAAAAGATTCAATAACTGAAGTCTTCCAAGAAATAACCAGTAACTCACAAAGGTTAACAGAGGCAGAAGATAGGATACATCCTTGGAGGAGGAGGTAAACAAAGCACAAAGCATTATCGATACCCAACAAAAGGAA
>CM044442.1:125957537-125981603 GCA_024363595.1 Xenopus borealis
CAATTAGCCCTGAGTCACGACGCATTTATCTTACAAATCCAAGTGACTGCATCTGTACACCATCCACTTACAAACCAAACAGAATTAAACCATTACATTCCCTCTGCAAACACCTTCAAATACAAGATTCATACAGATACTTACACCCGGACACTAGAGATTACACCTTTTTCTCAGCAGTCCACAACTCACACTCAAGGATTGACTATATTTTTGTATCTACTCACCTGTTATCGGCAATTGAAGACATCGATATAGGAAACATAGGAACCTCAGATCACGCATCAGTGAAACTGATACTTAGATTAGATACACCCCAACAAAATTCATATAATTGGAGATTTCCAACTTACCTGTAGTGATGGGCGAATCTCACCCGATTCGCTTCGCTGAAAAATTAGCGGGTACTGTTTGGTGTAGCCCCGCCACAATCAAAATTAACACGATCAGAGAGAAGCCTGGCAGTAAGGGTAATGGCTGCAGCAAGGAAAACAATACTTCATCAATGGCTCTCTCCCTCAATGCCAAAACTTACTTTAGTTAAACAAAAACTTCACCACATTTTCCACATAGACTGGCTGGAAACCACCACAAATAAAGAATTTCACATCGAAAAAATTTTCTCAATTTGGAAGGATTATATAGCCTCACTCCCCACACACACAAGACATATAACGATGTATACATTCCGACATATCACTTGGTTTGATACGGAACTTCTTCTTAACAACAAAGCGATACAAGATACAAACCTATATGTCCAAAACCTGCTTGGATCTCAGGACCAGGACCGTCGATCACCCCCCAGGAGTCATCACGCTAACAAGCTACTGTCTGTAAGTAACATATAAGTAAATAAAAATCACATTTAGGTTGTGGATCATTTGATGCTAGATTGTAAAAGACTGATACATGTAATCTATGGAAAAATATTTAAAGTGTTCCGCCTATTCTGTCAAACTCTTGATTATTTTGATTATTCTTTTTCTTTCTTTTAGTTCCTATTGTTTGTAAAAGTTATATGAAAACCAAATAAAAACAAATAAAAAAAAAAAAATAGTGAAACATTAAAAAGGCATTTTAATATATATTCATTTATTTTTAAAAATATTTTTCACTGCACAGATTGTGCTGTTTTGAAGTGAAGCGACGAACGAGACCCGCGACGAACGAGACCCGCGACGAACTTGGCGCGAGACGAAACGAGACGCGCGGCGAAACAAAACACGCGCCAAATTTTCGTAAGCATTTTGCCGAAACTTTTGCCATCGGCGAATGTCGGAAATTCGCTGCGAATTTGCCAATCACTACTCCTGACAATAACACAGCAAACAACTAGCTAGAAGAGTAGGTATCTTTATACAATCCAAAATAACTATATAGACAAAAGACATTTTGTTACTGAAAAGTCTAATTTATTACAAGGCCCTGTTTAAATGTTCCTTGCTTACTTACAGATCTACAATAATGCTTTTATAGCCTCTTGTTATATTTATTGAATGCTTTTGGTGATCAGGTCAATATATTTTTGACTTAATATTGCTTTATAAGCAAGATTTTTTTTTTACGATCTGAGGGACAACTAGAGTTTCACAATGTTGTGGAATGAAACGCATCATCTGTTTCTGGAGACTGGAATAAACAGGTGACTCTTTCAGTGGGCATAGACAGAGAACTCTTTCATGGAAAAGACTACTGGATGTTTCATGTAATCATAGAACACCAAAGAGGAATCAACAGAATGATGGACTTAACAAATGCCCTTTCAGATACATGATTCAGTGTGTGGTTATCATAAAACGTCATGTAATAGTGTATCTTTTCAAAAACCACAGAGGCTACACACATTTCTGGTAATAATTATGTGGTCTTCAAAATCATTCCATTTAGAAATAAAAGTCTCCCTTGATTTTTTTTCAATCTCTATAAGAATTCTTTATTTTTTTATGTATTTTTGAATAGGCTTGGTTATATAATTATTTTGATTGCCTTAACATTTATGCATGTTTTTTCAGTTAGGCCTATTTTTTTATTACCTATTTTTTATATTATTACAATATCTTCTATAAAAAAGATATTTTGTATAGGCAGTTTGTAAATGTTTTTTCTAACTAGAAACAGGTCACAGATCTGATTGAATCATGTGCACAGAGCTGGGCAAATCTGGGTAAATGATGGCCACACAAACCAATTTAATGGAGTCATTTATCCACATGTCAATCACAGCAAGTTGGTGATTAGTCCAAACACAGTGACTTTCAGGTTGTTTTATATGTATCATAGTTGAAAAAAGACACACGTTCATCAAGTTCAGCCTTTTAGAACTGTATAACCCGCCTAACTGCTAACTGATCCAGACGAAGGCAAAACAAAAACATTTGAAACCTCTCCAGTTTGCCTGGAGTCCCTGGATCAACATGTACTATGAGCTATCTTCCATAGCCCTGTATTCCATCACTTGCCACTTTACCCATTCTGAAAGGTAAATATCTAACTTATCAGCAAGTATGACTGATTCAGAAAGAGAATTCCATATCTTCATAGCACTCACTGTAAATAAATCAGTAGACAGATTATTATATATTTATACATACAGATGCAGCCACTTGGATTTGTGTGTCATGACTCAGGGCTAATTGAAGAAACTGTGTTATCTAAAGTTATCTTAACTCATTTAATGCATTTAACCTTTTCATTAGTATACCAAAGCTCCATTGTTTTCAATGGTGAACTCTTTAATTGGATGGGATGCTGTGATGCAATTTTCTGTGTTAAATGAGACAAGTGTGAAGTCTGAGTTGTTATTCTGTGTCAAACACACAAGTGGTTTAATCTGTAGTAATCATATCACCCCTCAGACACCTCTTCTCCAGACTGAACAACCCCAACTTGGCCAGTCTTTCCTCACAGCTAAGATTTTCCATACCTTTTACCAGCTTAGTTGCCCTTTTCTGTACCTTTTTTAATTAAATTATGTCCCGTTTGACTAAAACTGTTCAAGACCTTGTTTTGCCATACAATCCAAAACATGTGTTGCTGGTTATTCCTCAAAAAGAAGAAAAGGAGAAAAACAAAAAAATACAGTGTAGCGTTCTTTGTAAAATCACACCTCCATGTGCTTGCATTCATACATTTATCAGTGCTGTTAACCCCACTTTAACTCTCAAGTGCAGGTGAAGTATAACTCACATGTACTCACAACACCATCAAATAAAGTGCCTATGTTCTCAGATATGAAAAGAGGTATTCAGAAACAGAGGTAAATACCCACATGATTGTGGCCCCACTTAGTAGATTATATTCACAGATGGCCCATTTGAGAATTAAATATCAAGAAGTAAGGGTGTCAACCATTCTCCGACTTGTTCCTTTGGACAACAAAAGAGTGGCATGTGCAGGAAGCGTTTTTCAATACTTTAATAAAAAATTGTATTGCACTCACAATTATTCTGTTATAAAATCACTTTAAAAAGAAAACGGCGTTTCTCTCCTCAGAGCTGAAAGTCCCTGCAGTGTGTGGTGAAGTATCCGCAATGTGATCCTCTTTGGTGGTTGTTTTTCTTGTATCTAGAGGTATCCTCAGCGTCCCTCACGATCCACTGTGCATGTGTGTGCCACTTCCGTCTATGTCACCACTGATGCGTTTTGCCAATCAGGCTTCCTTGTTTGGCCTTGCAGCTGCTGACTGGCATTGCTTGCTACAGCCAAGTTTATTATCTCCAAGGACTGCAAGGTCCTTTTTCATTATGGATTTTCCAAATGCAGCACCATTAAGTCTATAAGTGGCTTGCATATTTTTACATCCTATGTGCATGGATTTAAATTTATTGACATTGAATCTTATTGCCATCCTGATTGCCAGTTTGTCAAGATCCTGCTCCCAGGATGACACATCCTGGATGGCATTAATAGCTCTCTTAGTACCCAAGGGTATATTCCATCTGGCCCTGGTGCCTTGTTCACATTCATTTTTAATTAAATCATCATGAACTGTATTCTGAGTCAGCCCCTGATTAGTTTGAGTTGAGTCAACAATACAGCTATGAGGTTAGTCTTGGAACTCTGACTCCTCCACTGAAGACAAGAACTTAATTAGCACATTTGTCAAACTGCAAGAATATTTGGTGGTCCAGTGGGGTGGCGGGGACACCTGCAGACGTCCGTGTTTTCTAGTTCTTGGCACGTGCATGAAAGAGTGTATACAGCCTTTTATATTTGGTGCACCATGTGATTTAATCATGCTGGCAGGAAATTAATATATTTAAAGGCACCACAACCTAATTCTCATTGCCCAACGAAGGTCTATTGTTGGTAAGTTCATGGGTGTGCTTGAAGTCTGTATGTCTGTTCTTTGACCCTTGCCTGTCCCTGACCTGTGCTAGTTCCCTGCCTATACTGACCTTCTCCTGGATCCTGACTTTGTAACGCATTATTAATTGCTTTTCCTTTTCTATTTGCATAAGGAGCTTAGTCTCCTCTTCCTCACTTACAGTAAGGGGTCTATAGCATAGTCCTACAATTTATTTGCTGGACACTTTAAAAAACAGTGAAGAGCTCCACCGATAAAGCTTCAGACCCCTCATTTCTAACATCATCTTCTCCTATATAAGTACTAATTCTAGTTTTAGAAATCCTATTAACTTTAGGGGCCTCTTTCGTATATATTTTTTTTATAGTTTCTCTAAGATTTGAATTTAAGTGTAAAAACCATGAAAAACTCTAATACCAAAATTTGGCAAGTAAAAACTAGTGAAGTCCTATAGTGAATAGGAACTGCTCTGATCTTGTTGGACAATTTTTAATTAGACATGACTTTTAGAGGTTTTCTGATTTTTTTCCCTAGAAATTGTCCAAAAATCTTTTTTAGAGATGTTATAGTTTTTGTATCATTTAAGCATTGTTCAGTGTTTTGTTGTTCAAATGTTTTAATAAATTACATGGAATTCATAATTTTAGAGAAAGTGAGTTTATACAGATGAAGCCACTTGTATTTGTGTGTTAAATGCATCATGACTGAAGAGGAAGATTTACTAATGGTCGAATTTGGAATTTTAAAATATGGGCATAGTGGGGAAGTAAAATCCTTCGAATTCGATTTTACCGCAATTCGATCGTTCGAACGATTGCATATAAAAAATTTGATTGATCAAATATTCTAATCGAATTCGAATTTTTATATTTGATCAAAGATAATGATACCCAATTCGGTAGCATTGATCTGGCGAAGTAGGTGGTCGAATTAAAATTTAAAGGTGAAGTTATTCGACCATCGAATATTCAAATATTCAAATAAAATTTTATTTGAATATTCAAATCATTCGAATTTAATACAAATTCGATCGAACTTCGAATTCTTATGTGAATTTTGTAAATCTGCCCCTTAGTGTTACTTTAGGCATGAATGTTATTAAACGGTCTTTTTGATATTGTGCCAAAGTTAACATAACATCTGTTTTAGCAAAGGTAATACATTCTATACCTATTAGTGATGAGTGAATCTATTCCACTTCCGAAAATTCGTAAAAAAAAATTTCAAAACGGCGAAAAATTTGTGAAACACATTAAAGTCAATGGGCGTCAATAAAAACATTTATGTGCAGCATAAACATTTTTTTTCTCACTCCAAATTAAAGTCAATGGGTGTTTTTTCTTATGGCAACTTTTTTGTTTCAGTGAAAATTTTTTCTTAGTGACTTTTTTGTCCAAATACTTTAAAGTCAGTGAGCATTTTTTCTTATAATGGCTGGTGAATAAATGTGTTATCGGTAATACCTATAGGTGTTCTATATACTTTATGGATTATCTCAGAGATCAAGTTGAATATTCTTTGTAAACTGATACCATACACATTAGATCAAACACATCTTAGCTATTTTGCAGTGAATAGAAAAGCCTTATAGTGGAATTGCAGCAGATGTTAAGTTGAACAATTATAATAAGATTTTTGATACATTAATGCATAATAAATACCGATGGGAATTTAACTAATTTGATCTTAGAAATTTTTACAGAATATGAACTTTCATATCAATATTAGCTAAAAAAAATGCTGAGAATATTACCATACAAGGCAGCTCAATTTATTAATTCCAAAAAGCTCTATTAGCAGTCAACACAAAGCATTCTCATTCAATGCAGTCCAAGCAAAAATGTGTTACCTTTGTAGCATAATTGAGCATGAACCGAGTGTTACTATATATCAGTGACACAAGGTTTTATGTAGATGCCGTATTTGATGGTAACATGCAAGGCTTGCCTTTAAAACATTTAATTGTCCCAAATATTATTTTATATTATTACAGATAATATACCCAATAACCAAAATAGGAAAATACTAAAAATTTTGTGTTAAGCCTTGGGGAATTACAAACGAGTCATGGATGTGAAAATAACCTGTTGAGCTATTTTTTTGTATAAACTAGTGATCCCCAACCAGTAGCTCAAGAGCAACATGTTGCTATCCTATTCCTTGGATGTTGCACACAGTGGCCTCAAAGCAGGTGTTTATTTTTGAATTCCAGGTTTGAAGACAAGTTTTAGCTGTATAAAAACCAGGTGGCTACCAAATGGCCAATCACAGCAGAATGTTGCTCATGGGTTCAAAAGGTTGGGGATCCCTGGTACAAACAGATATAAAATTATTGTTTGAAATGAAATGTACTGGTCTTGGGATTTTTCATATGCTTTCTTAGTCCAGAGGCTGGTGATTCAATTAAATAGTTGAGAAGTCCATAAACTGCTAAGAGGCCTTTTAAATGAATAGTTTCATTAAGTGATTTTAGAGGTTTTTGAAACTGCAACTAAATTCACTTTCTCTAAAACCGCTAATGTCATACAATGTATTAAGTAACCTGAACTGAAAGAGCAAGAATAGGAAATGCTGCAGAAAACCTCTAAAACCATGAATCAAAGAAAATTCTTCCAGTTGTTGTAAGGGACATCTGCCATTGACTTCTACATGATTTTGTCAGGTTTTAGAGTATTTTCATATTCAGAACTGTCGCAGTTTTGTCACATAATAAATCCCCAAAAAGTAGCATTTTTTTCCATGCAATTTTGGATTTTTGTCTTCAAAACTTTATAAACTGCCCACTAAGTATTACAGGGAGAAATGAGGACATCTCTTGGAATGTGTACAAAACTGTAGAAGAATGTTGCACATGGGTCAAATTGACCAGTGTTGTTAAAGATGAAAATTGCCAAAAAGTACCCCCGAGATCAGAGAATTAGATCTAGACTGTTAGTGGCACAAACCAAGATATGTATATAATGATCTGCCCCTCACCCTTCTGTTTTATGCCGTATCTTCTGTTATGACTTAAATTAGAGAGCGTTGTTCTTATACCACGGGCAACTAACCACCTTGAATGACCTTATCAAAAACCAGTATTAAATTATAGATTTCATTGAAGTGAAAAAGTTCTAATGTCAGACAAATTAAATATGAGTCACTGGAGTCAAGTCTATTAATCCTAATGTATTATCATCTAAATTACTATGTAAATGTTTAATGGTGTAAGCCATCATCCTTGCATGCAGCATGTTGTACTATTTTATACATTATTCATTGAAAAAACAGGTAGAAATGGGATTGCTTTTATTGTGTAGC
Source organism: Xenopus borealis (assembly GCA_024363595.1). Taxonomy (NCBI): domain Eukaryota; kingdom Metazoa; phylum Chordata; class Amphibia; order Anura; family Pipidae; genus Xenopus; species Xenopus borealis. Next base: position 125,965,147 of record CM044442.1, read on the forward strand.
TACATTTTTTTAATGTCTTTATCCATGCCTGAAGAAAGGACTTGAAAGCTTGCAATGAAAGCCTCTGCAGTTAGTCAATTGATATTATAACTGTAATTCAACTTCTTTCTCATACTTCAATGCCAAGACTGGTGCTACTGGGTAAAAGTCTTACTTACTGGATAGTGATAACAAAGGGAATCATCCTTATCAAGGAAAGAACTGATGTCATGTTTGCGTCATGAAGTTGAAGGATTTCCAGTTCTCTCCTGCACAGTACATTTTAAAAAGTCTCTTTAAGTGCTTTACCTACTAGTCGATAGAGAAGAAGGGTGATACAAAGTTTACATTTAAATGTATATCATAATTAAATTGATATGTTTGATTACATTACATCATGTCCAATGCTGTAAAAAGTTTGATGCTGTAAAATAAATGAATGTGCATTTTCTTCAATGAGGTTAACTCAAAGTACCCCACAACCAATACTTCTTTTAGGGAATCAATAATCGCTTTAGTACACTGACTTCAGAAAAGAGATTGTTTTCTGCTGGAAAACATACTTTTTTGGGCATGACATAACTCTGTTCTATTGCTTTTTTAAATAAAAACTCTAAATCACATTAAAACAATACACAACTCTCTATCTCTTTTATTTGGGACTACAAAGCCTTTTTCTTACCTTCCCTTCATAAAAGGCATTAGCAATGCCTTAGGCATCTCTTTAGATGTTGTAACAATGGCCTCAGGTAATTGTTTAACCAGAACCTTAGCTATAGACAAACATTAGCCTCTTAAGACAGCATGTCTTCAAGAAAACCCAATATTTGGTGACTTTTTAATGTTGTCAGTTTGACTTTCAAACATCTGTAAAAATTATTTTTTTTCCAGATTAGAGCAAGACAGTTTTATACCATCTTTAACTCACAATTTCCCCTTCAGAGCAATAATAGGATTATGTTGTCATTCTATCTGTGTGTGTGAACTGACAACTGATTTTTGTTTGATTTCCAGGATATCAAGTGAATAATACACTCATATTTATGTGTATTATAAGGATACAAAAAATACACATTCATAGTTTTTTGAGTGCAGCCAAATACCAAATGCTGAAAACTGAACTGAATCTGAATTAAACTCCATTTATTTTTTATCATAGCTGAATTTGCATATGTTGTGCTCCTGCATTACAAAATATATTTACACAAATAATTCCTTCTTAACTTATAAATGTGGAGAGAAATAAATTACAGGAAGCCAATTACTTCTAAACCCCAAAATACTAATAAATGAGACCTTGATCATAATTGCACTATATGCATCAATATTAGTTACAATGTTTTCTTATGTACTAGAAAGGCAATCTAATTTATTTAAGAAATGTAACTGAAGATATCCTGATCCATAGAATCTATTAGATTAATGACAACACAGAGAGAGTTCACTTAGACAATACTGTTTGTCATAGCAGAAAACTAAATAACCAAATTTGCGTAGCTGGTAGTCCCAACAAGTCGAATTATACTTTGGCATATTCAGAAGATCCATGGCATTCATTGTGTGAGTGTATTGAGGCAAGTATTAGTGCATGATAGTTTGTAGCAAACACGTGAGCTTTCAAAAAATATGTGGACTTCTGGAATCCTCTGTTTAGGGGGTTTAGGGGGTTATTGTAACATGTAAAACACAGATAGCCTACTGCCTTTACAGAATCAACCAGAAACAATCAGGTGGTTGATTGCCATGGGTTACTGCATCTGAGCAAACGTTGGGTCTTTAATTGCATATGAATGTTAAGGTGTAGTGATTATTATGGAAAAAAACTTGAGTCAGAAAACCCCAGGCTTCTCTATTAAAGTATACTACACCTGCACAAACATATAACTAAACTTGGAATAAAGCAAAGTACTTTTGTTTTAAATGTATTTTTAAATAACAAAAAAGAACGCCTGATTACATTAGGATACTAAAAAAATGTAAAACATTCCAGGTGTTAAGGACTTTATGGGGGTTATTATCAAAACCCAACATTTTCTCGACCATATCTGCACAGACTTTCCCCTCATTTAACAATAAACTTTCAAGAACATTTGTAATGTGGGCAAAGGCTCAATAAAATTGTGAAAAAATCAGGATATCTTCAAAATGTCAACAGGACATGTACCATTGACTTCTACATGAACTTAGCAGGTTTGAGATGGAGTATTTTTTTATTCAGACTTTTACCACCATCAGTGTTTAATAAATCTTAAAAATTAAAGTGTTTTTCTTTAAAAAAGATAGTTTTGTTCTCCTTTCTCCTGTTTTTAAAGGAAAAAATCAGACAATTATAAATAACCCCCTAAATTTCTAGATTAAACTTTAATTACTGTGTGACATAATCCTAAAACACACAATTTTTACCTATCGCTTCTCATCAACTTATAGTTAAAAAAAAGTACTTCAGCAGTACAACTTGTCCAGTTTTGCAAGGACAATACCCTAATTATTTGGTCCCATGATAAAATGTTGTGACAGTCTGTTCTGTAATTATTGTTCTGTATCAGGCTTTGCAAGGAATATGATTCTGACACAAATTTACTTCCCAGAGGTGTTTACAAATGAAAGTCATTTTAATATTGTTTGCAGACACAAACTCAGTGGTGCATTTTCATTATATTTTATGATATTCATGCAGGGAAATAATATATTTTCGTGGGAAGTTAAATGTGGAGGCTGGTGTAATGTATTAAAATTGAGTAAAACATATTCTTATATTATACAGAACTAACCTTTACATGAAATTGCATGCAACATAACATCATGCTGCATATTCTGATTAATATTTTTCTTCGGCAAGCACAGAGACTCTGTCTGACCTTACTACTGTCTTGTAGACATTTTGAACATACAATAATGTTGCAAAGTGTTTTAGTTGTATAGATTTAAGACATTTTGCAGACTTTAGTATTGAAGTAAACATTAGCTTTAAATGATATGCAGTATTGTTACATAGTTACATAAATTGGGTTGAAAAATGACAAAGACCATCAAGTTCAACCCCTCCAAATGAAAACCCAGCATCCATACACACAGGAGCGTTCCAGGGGACACTGCCGCCTGAGGCAGCAGCCCTGATGCTGCCCGCTCTCCACACTTCTAACTTTTAGGGTTGGAGCGGGTCCAGGAGGGGCCGCATTGCTCTTACGCTCGCTGCACTAGAAGAGCTGAATTTCCATTAAAAAAAATGGAAATTCGGCTCTTAAGGTTACCAGAGATGGCTTTTTGCCTCCCCTGGTAACTGGCCGTTCCATGCCACCTGAGGTAAGATTCTCACCTTGCCTCATGGCGGGAGTGGCCCTGCATACATACAAACACCCCTCCATACCTTCACATAAATTATATATTCCCTTATAATAACTATAGAGTTTATTATCACAATAGCCTTTGATATTATGTCTGTCCAAAAAATCATCCCGGCAGTGCATTCCATAACCTCACTGTCCGTACTGTGAAGAACCACCTACGCTGCTTCAAATGAAAGTAATTTTTTTCTAGTCTGAAAGGGTGGCCTCTGGGGGTGGCCTCTGGTGCGGTGATCCTCTTTATGGGTAAAAAGGTCCCCTGCTCTTTGCCTATAATGTCCTCTAATGTATTTGTAAAGTGTAATCATGTCCCCTTGCAAGTGCCTTTTTTTCCAGAGAAAACAACCCAAACCTGGACAGTCTACCCTCATAATTTAAGTCTTCCAGCCCTCTAACCAGCTTAGTTGCATGTCTCTGCACTCTCTCCAGCTCATGTATATCCCTCTTAAGGACTTGAGTCCAAAACTGCACTGCATACTCAAGATGAGGCCTTACTAGGGATCTATAAAAAGGCATAATTACATTTTCATCCCTTGAGTTTATGCCCTTTTTCATGCAAGACAGAACTTTATTTGTTTAAGTAGCTACAGAATGACACTGCCCAGAATTAGACAACTTGTTATCTATAAAAAACCAAGATCCTTCTCATTTCAGGAAACTCCCAACACACTGCCATTTAGTATATAACTTGCATTTGTTATTTTTCTCAAAGTGCATAACCTTGCATTTATCAACATTGAACCTCATCTTCCAGTTTGCTGACCAGTTTCCCAAGTATTCCTGTGCTGGCCTCTAAATTGTAATTTGGCTTCAACAAATTCAGTGCAGCCTGCAACATGAATATAAACTGATTGTTGATTAGTCATGTAGTCTAAAGGTAACCATACATGATAAGGTCGCCAAAGAGTGGATCTTTCCCTGATGTGACCACCAACAGCAAGGTGATATTGAGTTAATCTGATCATCAGCCCCAATGCCGAACAACTAAGAGACCGGGCAACAATTCGACAAAGACCGCACCAACTAGCTGAGTCGGTCCTAGATTGCCAGAAAAATCAAACCTCCCTGATCTATATCATGGCCAGATATCAGTCAAGAAGACCCATCGGAAACCCCCATACACTGGCAGATATGTAGCCCAATTGGTCAATATCTGCCTGTGTATGGCTACGTTAAAGAATGAATGAAGACCCAGGAGGATATTGACAAAACGGTAGTAAATAGCAATGGGTGAAAAAATATGTTGTGAGTAAAAAATGTGTTGGCCATGGGCTTTAATGCATTTTGCTAATTCTGCTAATCAATGATCACTTGCTATATTACTTTAGAGTGATATTATTTTAGTCTGTATATATCCCCTCAACTCCCCCACTTCAAGAAGGAAACAAAGCAGGAATATTATTTTTGTCAATTTAAGTTTGTTAACAAACTTAAATTGACAAAATATTTAATAAATCGGACAATGAGTGAAATAACACCACTCCTTAAAAAAATAACTTAAAGGACCCTTATACTAGCAAAGAATGTTATTCAAACATTTAGGGGCCTATACTGTATATTAAACCTCAGATTTTTCTGGTTCAGTTTTTAATGGGGAAGAACTTGAATTTTTAGAGGAATTTATTATACGATGAAGCTGCTTAAAATTTAAATCCGAAAGCACTCCATTTAAAACCTGGCAGAATCATGTAGATGTCAATGGCAGATGGTCCCTTTAACAATACTGGTTTGCAGTATTTTTATTGCACATTTTAGGGTAATTGTTGATTGCTTGATTTTGTCTACAATGTATTTCTATGCATATTGGATTTCAAACTGTTCAGAAAACTGATGTGAAGCACAAGTTTTGATTTGAAATTTCATTAAAACTGCTATATGTAGTAATGATCTGTAGTCTGAGGTTGAAATACATATTTACCCATTTTGACATGTACTGTACCCATATATAGACTTTCCAGTACTATATATTTTTCTAAGATCAGCTTACTGTTAGATATTTTTATGTTACATAAGAAATAGGTAGCGTTCTTTGCTCAAGGGAGCCAAAGTGTCAGCCATGAAAATGTGTTTATATTTTGAGATATCTACCTGCCAAATACTTTGGCATATTCAGAAAATCCATGGCAAAACCTGTCAAAATCATGTAGAAGTCAATGGCAGATGGTCCCTTTAATAATTGGAACATGTTTTTTATGTTCAGAATTCTCAGTAGTTTTCGGTTGTTTGCACTGGTTTTCATTCGATAAATTAAATTTTCATTGCGACAACTCAAAAAAGTTGTATGATTTGAGCATCAAATGAAAAAGTTGCATAAAAACCATTCTGAAGCCTTCCTGAATCCATGATGGCAGTGGGATTAGTCCCTGGATAAACTTGTACAAGCAAATATTTTAATAAACATGTATCTCCTCCCTTGCTAAAAAGCTTTCAACCCCCTTTTTTGAATCTAATGGATTTGCCAGTACAACTGTTTGAGAGAATTCCATAACTTCACAGCTCTCACTGTAAAAAACCCTTTTCCAAATAGTAAGGAAAACCTCCTTTCTTCTAATCAGAATGGGTGCCCCTGTATTAGCTGGAAGGACCTACTGGTAAATAAAGCATTAGAGAGAGTATTATCTGATCCCCTCATATATTTATGCATAATTATCATATCACCCCTTAAGTACTTCTCCTGAAGAGTAAAATTTGCCACAACTTGGACAATCTTTTTTTATAATTAAGACTTTCCATACCATTTACCAGCTGATTTCTCCTTCATTGGACTCTCTGTAATTCAAAAATATCCCATTTGAGTGCTGTAGACCAAAACAGTATGGCATATTCTAGATGGGGCCTTACCAGTGCTCTGTACAGTGGAAGAATGACCCTCTCTTCCCATGAATCAATGTCCCCTTTTTATACAGTTCAAGAACTTATTTGTCCTTGATTCTACTGACTTTCCATATTGGATTTGCCTAGTGTAGTCCCATGCATGGCTTTACATTTATCAACATTGAATCTCATCTTTCTCTTAGCTGTCCAGATTGACAAATTTTCAAGATTATGCTGCAAGCATGCCACATATTTACCATTGCCTAAGACAAGATGAATATATATTTAACAGTGTGGAAAACTAAATGTATTATTAGCCAAAAGGGGTCATTTTCCATGCAGAACACAGACCTGTGGATTGCACTTTGGATATAACTCTGCCTACATTACAGACTTAGAATTCAGGAAGCGTCCGGAGGCAAGGTCACATCATTGTCCTGTCTTTACCACCTCCTAACACTGCTTTTTGCACCAAGCTCTGGATTTTTGATTTGGTGCTGAATGCAGCGAGCACATGCACTGCAGCACAAGTGCTCATTATGTGGGCACTATTGAACTTATCAACAATTTAAATAAGCTGGCTTTCTTTGTATTTTCTTTTCTTTGGTTATCAGAAATGTTACATTTTTTTCTATCTTTGTGTTTTTAGTCATTTATTCTGTCTTTCGTTGTGCTCTTTCTCTAATATGCAAAAATTATAAGCAATTTCAATTTCACAAGCTATTAACTACATTAAAGGAAGAAACATTTCCTACCATGAACAAATAGTACAGGATTCATTATTACTGGGCAGGGTACCTTTAGTTTTAATCCAATATATTTACAGGAAAATGACTGAGAATGGAGGTTTCCTCTACCTGAAAAATCCTTTTAACATTTTAAAACATTTGCAGTCTGCTAAAAAAAACAACTTTTTTTGATTATAAAAAACTTGAGGAAGCACAATACAGAAATACTTGGTGAGGGTAAATGCAGAAAGTGCCTCAGATCTGGCAGATAGAGGAATCCTTGACTTACCTAGCCAACATGAAATGACTAGGAAAGTTTTTTTTGCCTGACATTTTTGTGTCATTTGTTTGTGCATTTATGCTAAACTGTCAACCATGCATTTTGGATCAACACAATAGAACATTTTTCAGCAAGAATGCCAGTTAAATTTCTCCAGCAGGTACAACCTAAGCTAGGGCATGGATGTTGCATTGATGTAAAAATGGACATCATTGTATTTAATTTCACTAAAATCTTCTAAAATCGCAGTCTGTCTCAGTGCAGCCTTCCTTACCACAACCCATAGTTCTCCTACTGAGTTTTAACCAAGATTTAATGTGCCTGAAATCACTAGACAAGGGCCATCGATTGCATCCAATAGCCTAGGTGCGGAAAACAGAAAACCATGTACAAATATTCACCAAAGAGTAGTAGTATAAAATGCGAAGCCATCATGATACTTTACAGTCCAAAACAAGGTATTTCTGTTTACCCAAATGAAGTTTTATATTGAGCTAAATACAACATGTTGAAATTTCTTGAAATAAGGACAACCCTTACTGGTGGTTAAGTTCAGAATGGGCTATTTAGTCTGGGACCTAATAGGACTAACTTTTCAGTAAGCATTGTTCACAAGCAAAATATTTGTATGGGTTATGTTTGCTTTTAAATGTCATGCCTATTTAGCATAAATCATACACACAATGTATACACACACACATTTTTAGCCACATATGCCTCCGTTCACTATTTTATCTTGTATCGTTTTGATCATGTTCCTCTTCTGTCGATAGAGATTAAGCCAGCATTAAATTACAGTTACCCCTAGGATTAAATAATACATTCATTACCATCATTAAATGATACATTACTAATTTCTTCAAAATCCCTTGTAAACCTTTAGAAACTAAAATCCCCAGAATTCCTACAAAGTATTTACACATAATAGCCAGGGATCTTGCAGACATTTGCATTCATGATAAATAATATCCCTGTGCACTTGAGATGTCTATGAAAGCCCAGTATAAAAAGTACCCTGTTAATCCAGTAGAATTTCCCCAGGACACAATTACACAATAGAACTCAAAGAACCGTACTTATGACAGGGGATTTCCTGTATTGAGAGATCACACATCAATACTGTGTGTAAACACAGTGAGAACACAAGTTCTAAAGGGTAAAATATTTCTTTAGTACTAGATAAATATAAATAATCAATATTAATTCATTTTTTACAATCCCATTAATCAAAATTAGATCAAAAGACACAGGTAAATAAAGCAACACCAAGATCCTTCCAGCGTTGTTATAGATTGGAATTTATGGTATAGAATAGATTGTAGTTCTTTGAGTTCTATTGAGACATTTGCATTCACTCATTAATCCTCAGATTTTATGGGCATCTTGGCAGTGCCCAACCACTTTTCCTTCAAATGTTCAATCTTTCTCTGCTGCACTCCCCACTGTGCAATGTCCTTAAAATATTAACTGGTTGAGTACATAAGACCTCCTGTATATGTCTGTGCTCCCCACTGTTCACATTTGCCATCATGTGTCCCTCGACTGTCACTTCTCCCTTTCGGTGGACCCCTTTCTGTGCACCCCTGCTCATTATTTCTCAACTGTACTCCCACAGTTGTGAAAACTGCCCCCCCCCCTTATTGTTTCATGTAGACCCAGCCCATACATTTTATAAAAGGAATATATAAAATTGTTGGCTAAATATTTATCTTTAGGATTCCCTAAATAACAATCAATAATAGGAATTAGAAGTGGAAATATAATTATTGATATTTTATTGCTTTCCAGTTATTTTTTCCCATGTTACTAGAGATGGTTTTCTGTTGATAAGTATCCATCACCCAACACATTTATTTTTCTGCAGGGAAAATACTGTATGTCACTGTGTCTAGGCAAATCATTATTTAAAATGACTTGTTTAGAATATCAGGATGCATATCTGTTTTTTAATTAGTGGTTTGCTGATCATTGCTGTATATCTGGAGACTTTTTTTTAGAGGAACTGTACAGAAATATATTAAATGCATTGATAGTGTGGTATAGTGCCCAAAACAATGTGGGAAAATGTGTGTTTTCCCTTTAAATTCTCCATAGTAGGAGAGGTAAGCACCAGGAAGGGTGCTCATAAACAGAGAATAAGTTCTCTGTTTAAAGTCTTTGGTAGCCAGGTCCTGGAAGCTGGAGTATTCTGGAAAGAACAGGCAAGCCAGGTATTCCGTTCCAGAAGTCCAGCTCATGGATTAGAGCTCACCTTCCACAGGAAGGCTGTCCTGTGGAAAGGTATTTAGTTTAAGTGAGATTGTTAGGAAGCTCTCTCAGAGCAGGGCACAGAGCAGGAAGGATACCTGCCTGTGTGAGGAATCCCCAGAAGGGCTGGGGGTGCCATTTGCCACTGTAAGGTGCAGAGAGAGAGAGAGAGAGACCAATTGACAGAGGGTCTGTCTGCCTAAGGAAAGCCAGGAGGCTGAGCAATCCCCCAGGAGAACTGTGAGTATAGGGGTGACCCAATACAAATGTTTTCTTACTGGTAGTCCATGAGGGGCCCAGTTTAGTAAGGGACTTCTTATGTGTGAAGTTAGAGCCCAGTGGGCAGGATTTATTTTTATGATTTGTTTTGTATCATGAAATGGTCACCCCTGTATGTAAATAAACTGCCTTAAAAACTAAGAAAAGTGTCTGTTGTGGATCCCGAAGCTTACAATAGATAAACATATCCATTTCTGTAAAGAAAGTATTTCACTGTGCCAAGTCATGTCATTATTAAAAATGATTTATTTAGTATATTGGAATAAATGTATTTGTTTATTGAAAAAAGCTATTTTCTGTATACAGGTAGTGGATCCATTATCTGGAAATTCATTATCTGGAAACCCATTATCCAGAATTCTCTGAATTACAGAAAGGTTGTATCCCATTCCATTTTATCCAAATAATCCAATTTTTTTAAAATGATTTCCCTTTTCTCTGTAATAATAAAACAGTAGCTTGTACTTGAACCTAGTGATGGGCGAATTTATTCCCGCGATTCGCAAAACGCCAGCGAAATTTCATCTGGGGAAAATTCGCCGGAAAAACAAGTCGTGCGTCGTTTTTTGACGCGACGAAAACGACGGGTCTCTTTTAGTGAATTTTTCGCCAATTCGCGAATTTCTCTGGAAATTTGCATATATTTCGGCGAAGCGAAACTGGGGAGATTCGGCCATCACGACTTGAACCAAACTAAGAAATAATTCATCTCTATTGGAAGCAAAATCAGCCTAATGGGTTATTTCATGTTTACATGATTTTATAGTAGACAAGCTATGAAGATCCAAATTATGGAAAGATCCATTATCTCCAGGTCCCCAGCATTCTGGATAACAGGTCCCATACCTGTACTTGTAATGGAGAAGAAGAATCCTATATTACTAGAGGAACTAACCAGCAATTCAATGCATTGTTACAAAGAAAGAAATGGATACTACGGTTTTCTAATTAGTGAAATGTGACAAAGAGAAAACTGTCATCTAGCATGTATCAATAAACCATTTATCGGTGCATGGTATATCAATGCATTTCGGCTCACATGGAGCCATCTTCAGGATAATGTCAGGAAGTGAGGCACATCAGTTAATAAACCCCTCAACCAATAAGGATAGATCCCTACTTACAATATCACACATATATATATAGACCATTCTGTTATAGTTATTAAAGTGATTATAATCAATCCACATTTGTTGCATGATAATTATACATTTGCATATATCAAATGTCCATATGTGCTATCTCAAGTACCTAAAACAATTAAAAATCTTAAGTGAATGTAACCCATTTTTGGCCACCCCCCTAGTGCCTAAGTGGTACATTGTCAGTATGGTCAGTATTTCACCAACTTACAGGTCCTGAGTCCCCTTTGCTAGATTGGTACTGGGAATTCTTCTTCTCTGGCAGTGCCTCCACCTAATGGGATTCCGGAATACACATAAACATAGTCCCATTAGGAATAACACGACCCACACACTTTATTATATAAAAAAACACAACTTTATATAAAGAAAGTCAAATGTAAAGGGTAAGTAAAACACACAGCACAACATTACACCACACAGTAATGACCCACTCCCATGGGAACTTACGGCAGCCCATTTCCAGACCCTCCTGACCCAGCAAAATCCAGGTATATCAGCCCAAATACCTCTCACTCCGGATTAGTATTGGCTCCATCGTGGCAGGCATAAAACAAAGCCTTTGTCATAAATGAAAACCATCCTGGATCCTCTCTTTTTCTACCCTCCCCAAAGGCACACCTTGCCCTGGGGATTCACACAGATGGGTAGGCTCATCTGGAGCTGGATGAGGCATCCACAGCGATGATTCCATTCCATGCACACATGCAGCTTTTATTATCCTCCAAAGTATTGCTCCCAGCACTCTCCATAGTATGAGCATGATTCTTTCCTCCTTAAATCCAGCTCCCAGCGATGTCTATAGCGCGAGCACTTACGACTTCCACTGCTGAACTACAGCTCTCAGCACTCTCCATAGTCCGAGCACACAAATCTGGCGACCCAGCTCCAAACCCTCCTGGTAGAGCTTACAGGCACTGGAGGATCCTCTTTATGTATAGGGCCTTCCTCACCTTTTTATGTGCATTCTCAGCCATGAGGTAGGGGAAATTCCCTTAGACCGTAGAATTAAATCTACGAGTTCCTACATGAACAATAAAGAAAAAATTGTATAAGGGTTAAAATCATATTTGTATACATAGTGTTTCATTCAAATGTGTCCAATGTTAGTTAGTTAAATCTGTTGCAAAAAAATGCCAACAAAATTACCATCTAGGTTACCTAGAACATGTAGTGCACTAGAGCATGGGTTACAGGTGACTCTAACACTTCAGACTACTGGCTACTGTGCAATAAAACAGGAAAAGAATGGGCACAGGAGCTTTTTGCAGTCAAACAGAGTAAACTTTTATTTGTCAGAGACTCATGATCCACAGGGTTGTACTCACAAAGCCACAGAGGCCCAGCAGACAATCATGCCATGGTTACAACATGTCCCTCAGAAACAGCACATTGGAACTCCCTGAGGCGATAGAGTCTCACCACGATAGATACACCCTCAGGATCTCAGCACCGTGACCTGGATCCCTCACATTGGATCAGGGAACTCACTAGCCCTAATTCCCTATTAGTCTGTCTCCCTATACTACAGGCCAGTCTTGCCTGAGGGGAGAACTACCTCCTTGCTATCCCTCCTAGTTGGAGTCAAGCTGTTCTTGCTACTTAATCTACATATCTTACTCTCCTAGGGATAATTTACTAAAGAGGGCAATTTCGCCAGTGACAGCGCTGATTTACTAAGTAGCACAGTTAGGTCCCAGGTGACGAATGCTGGCAAATTTTCGCTAGAGTTACTTCGGCAGAGCGAGCAAATCAAAGCAATTCTCGCTAGCACAACTTTGATAAAGTTCTTGCACTCAGGCTAATTTGCATTAGCGGGAAATTTAAAGATGAATGGAGCTTTTAATGTTACATGGTGCATCTAATACATTACATTTACACTGATAACTACACTTGCCAAGGGAACCTTAATAAAGTCAATATAGTTGTTTTAATGCCCCATTGTCTAATAATGTACCATATGGTAGCAAATGTACGGGGGAAACAAGGTACCGGAAAAAATGTTTTTGCCTTTTGCAGCCTAATACCCTGAAAAATGTTAAAAAAAAAAAAAAAAAGACGCCAGCGTTTTTTGGACTTAGAAGATATTTAACTCAACTAAGATTATGATGTAAGTAACCAGGTCTGAGCTGGCGAAGGCAAGTCTGGTTATATTCAGGTAACATTCAGTAAAATTCCCATCTTAGTGAGTTTACGGAGTTACGTCCATTCACCAGAGTGAAAATTCACCTGGCGTTAGAGTGCAATGAAACACTAACGTCTATCTCCTTTGCTAGCGCAGTGATGCCTGTGGCCGTTAGTAAATCGGTGAAGTGACTGAAAATGTTAACACTAGCCAGCGTTAGTCACTTCGCTCTTTAGTACATTTACCCCCTAGAGAGAACTATTACAGTTAGTAACCTATCTCAAGCTGGCCTCATTCACAAGTTCCCTGTTCCCCGACTTATCTCTCTAGAGCAGGGGTCCCCAACCTTTTTTGCTTGTGAGCCACATTTAAATTTAAAAAAGAGTTGGAGAGCAACACAAGCATGAAAAAGTCCATGTGGATGTCAAATAAGAGCTCAGATTGGCTTTTTGGTAACCCCTTTATGGACTGGCAGCCTACAGGAGAGAATGTTTGGCAGGACATCTGTTTTTTATGCAACCAAAACTTGCCTCTAAGCCAGTAATTCAAAAATCAGCACCTGCTTTGAGGCCACTGGGAGCAACATCCAAGGGGTTGGAGAGCAACATGTTGCTCGCGAGCTACTGGTTGGGGATCACTGCTCTAGAGGCATTGATCCCTCTAGGGCACATGGCCTTACTGGGCCTTGTTGTACCCAGGCTCCCTGGAAACATCCAACTGGGTCAGCAATCAGAAGCCACAGACGAAGATCAACCCCTTCTCACTCACTATACCAAAGTGTGACACTGTGTGGTCACAACACCACCTGGCCAATAACTTGGATACGCAAATTACATCTAGCTACATGGGCCTCTGCCCAGCAACTAGGGAGATGAGGAAGTGTATCAATTTAAAGCCATAGGAGGACATTAATCCTATGGGTCCCTACACAAATTAGCGAGGGGGAGAGTAAAAGAGAGCTGTGCATGAAAAAAAATTAATTCCTTGTTTAATTCCCTACCCTTCCTCCTCTTCCTAGTTTAAGTATTTACATTTACAGTGTCACACTCCTTATGAGAGTCACACTCCTCAGCTGTGTTGTCCTTTCCTGTCTCAGAACTTCTAATACCATTTGCATATACCTCATCATCTGTAAGTAAACTGTTACTCTTTTGTTTCATCATAAGAATTTCATAGTGTACATTTTTTTCTATTTTTATTGCAAAGTAGCCTGAGAGTTTTAGTTCTTCTACATCACCTGCTGAATCTTCCACTGAGCGAAGGCCCTGATCTGATGTGTTAAGTCACATGTAACCCAAGCTCCTATCACTGGCTGGACATTAATTACTTTTGGTCTGCCTAGCCCAAAGAAGCGTTACATATATATAAAATATTGTGAATGCAATATTCATAAAAATAAGTTAACTTGGTGATAATATATTCTTCCTATTTATAAAACTTCAGGAATTAATTTTATATATTTCAAAGCAGTAATAAATATTTCTTTCCTCCAGCACAACATCTTTGTATTTAATTAAATATGTTCCTAACTTGGGATCATCTGCTTTAAATATTAATGAATTGCGTCTTCTTAGAAAACAGCCAAGAATAAAGGTTTCCAATTTCAAACTTCATAGAACAACCATGGGGGGATTTTCTTAACACAATTTGTCGTTCTTTTGTTTCTCAGGGAATTTTATTTATAGAGAGTGAATGCACATCTGGTAGCACTTACACAATTCAAATTGCCTGACTTCAATGTTTAATTAATTTATGAAAAGCAATGAATCTTCTGGACTACCTGATCATATGGAGTCAGTCAACAGGGAGTATTATTATGACAAAAAAGGGATTGTTAAATATTAGAAATTAATGAAATACAAGTATTGTGTAAACCTTCACTTAGAATCAGTCATGAGCAAACCAAGATGATGCAGTAAGGATATATATATACTGGACTCGATTTCTGTTGTAAACATTTACAGATGATGGAGCAAGATTTATCTATTATTTACTCTGCTTAATTCTGAGCCTCCCAATGTTTTCTAGGTTAGAATTAATGTACATCAGAATCTTGACTGATATCTCAATAAAATTTTGTCAGTTTTCTTCATTTTCCAAAGCCAGGGGTATATATTAAAGGAATTGTAAATTGATAGATTGTGTACAGTAAAAAATGTTTCTAATATAGTTAGTTAGCCACAAACATAATCTAAGGCTGGAGTGACTGGATGTGTAATATAATAACCAGACACTATGTCCTGCTTTGCAGCTCTCTTGGTTTCCACTGATTGGTTACTAGGCAGTAACCAATAAGTGACCTGAGGGGGGGCACATGGGTTATAGGTGTTTGCTTTCGAATCTGAGCTGCATGCTAAGGATCAATTGCAAACTCACTGAACAGTTATGTCCCATGTGGGCCCCCTTAAAGCTGCTGACTAACTCAGAGTTAGACAGCTGTTCCTTTAAGGAGAATATAAGGTAAACACATACATTTGCACTTGTCAAATCTATTGATAATGCAAATTTAAAATACATTATATATGTGTGTGTGTATTTATTTATTTTATAACTTACATAAAGGGGCAGAATTATCATATTGTGCAAAAAGGTTATCGGCCGGAGAAAAATTCAAAAAGCTATGTAAAATAAATGGTGAATTTCAAGGTGTGTGTTTTACATTACGCCTCCCAACTCCACATTTGCCCCATTATTTTAAACCACTTTAGAACTTGTTTAATATGTTTAATAAGTCAACGGAAAAAATTCAATTGACAATAAATTCCGGTGGAAGTCTGTAAAAAGGAGTCAAGCAAAGATGACGATGGATGAGCTCCACACTGTTGAACATACTGTATCTAAAAAGAAATTTGTTTATGAAAGATGCTGTGAAAGACACTTGTTCAATAGTTAATCATTAGTGATGATCAAAATTGCCTTGTTTTGATTCATGGAAACATTTCCAAATGACAATGGCAAATGAGAGCCAATTTCTTTTTGGATTTTTTATTGAACCTTATGCATTGAAATCAGTGGGGGCGAATGCCAAGTGTGTTGGAGTCAAAGGGCATTTTTCTCACATATTTTCTTCCCCCAAGTGCAATGGGCTCAATGCTCTTTTTCTTAATGTGTTTCTTGAAAAATCAAATTCCACCAGGAAAAAAATACATTCATTCATATAATTCACTTGCTATATTCATATTCATTCACTCGTCTACTTGGTTGTCTACTTACCCTACCTTGTAAGTAAGGGGTTATCTCTGAAATATTGTACACAATAATTACTGAATAAATATATTTTCACAAAACTGAAAAATAAAGATTCCTTTCTTACTTCCTTTTAAGTGTTTCATTGCCTGGATTCATGGCAAAAAAAATATATTGAAACAGTCAGAACTTTTGCAACTTTTTTCCCAAGACCATGAAAAAACTTGAACCCGTTGGAAATACAGTATGGCAAATCCAATTTGTTCCAATTGCTTATTATTATTTTATTATTATTAACATGTATTTCTATAGCGCCAACTTGTTTCGTAGCGC
>CM044442.1:125985097-126111514 GCA_024363595.1 Xenopus borealis
AGAGTGAAACAGGAGAAAATAGCCTAATGCAGTGAACCTCAAATGAGGAGAATGATAAAGGTGGCCATAGACGCACAGATAATATCGTACGAAATGAACTTTCGTACGATATTCGGTGCGTGTATGGGGAGAAATGAGCCGACCGATATCGTCAGAAGATTAAGATATCGGTCGGCTGGTTGATCGGGCTGGACAGAAAATTTTGAGCGGATGCCTTTGAAAGCACCCTGAACATCGGCCATTGTTAGTGCTGAATACTCAGATACAAGTAGAATTCTATTGTTTCTACCTGTATATTTGATGGTTCAGCTCTACACGTGTATGTTGAAACTAAGGATCTTTCTTGGAAAGATCTTTTCCGAGAAAGATCGTAATTGTTACGTCTATGGCCAGCTTTAGGCAGGAACACATGGAAGAACTTTAAAAGTGCAGCGGGGAGAGAGAAGCAAGCCTACACCACCCCCAGGTCTGTTTCCAGGCCTGGGGGTATGAGTAAGGTGTAGGCCCCGATAGGACAGGGCAGCAGGTGAGGCAGTGTCAGTGGGAGAAAGCTAGGTTTCTGTAAGTGCAAGTAGGTTAAAGGAATTGGCAATGAAATGGTCGTGTGTAGCAGTAAGTTTGTTGCAAACAGATCTGGCATTCCAGAGAGAACAGGAAAGACTAACTGGGTTTTTGGGTATAGGAGTGAGAGGTCTGTACTGATTGAATTTGCAGCGAGGAGAAGGAGCCCGTGGCCGTGATATAACTGGGATGGGGTAGGGGCCAGGGTTTGGGGAAATGTCCCCGGCTGCCAGCAATAGAGGAGCGAGGAGAAGGAGCCCGTGGCCGTGATATAACTGGGATGGGGTAGGGGCCAGGGTTTGGGGAAATGTCCCCGGCTGCCAGCAATAGAAGAGAGAGATAGACTAAGTGAGAATGGGATTTGTGAGTTCTTAGTTTTTGTGAAAAGGAGGAGTATCCTGGAATAGTTAAACAGAGTACTTTGTATACTTCATGTGTGGAGAGGGAAGGAGAGGAAATTAGAGAGGCCGAGATTTGTATAGAATTGGGACTAAGTGGGGTAGGTAGTGAGAAATGTTTTATGAAGCATGAGAGTGAAATGAGCAGAAAAACAGGATAAAACATTTTTGAATAAAAAGTAACAAATTGGTGTGTAAAAACAAAAGTTTTTTCTTCTGATCCCAGCCGGTTTAAGGTTTATGGCTCACGGTTTATGGAGGATAATCCATTCCTTTTTCCTTGTCAAGCCTTGTCCAACTGCCTTGTGTAACTGCCATTTCTAAGCACTTGTAAAATGTTAGCACTTAGCAAATGGTAGCACTCGTGCCATGCCCCCAGACACGAGTGCCATCCCCAATACTAGGCCTGAATTTATATCTAGCTGATTGGAAAAAAAAAAAAACAGACCCTGATTGACTAATTAATCAATTAACCAGCTATCAAAGGGCTGAGTTCTACAGACACCAGAGAATTATTCCAGTTTTCATTAAATACGTATATTTACTATTTTCATTTCTTCCCAAATCATGGAAAAGCACAATCTTGAATAGTGTTAATTTTCCCAAATAAGTTCTATTCTTTAATATCATTTGGAAGCACAGACTAATCATGAACTTTCTACTGATATAGAATTATTTTTTCATTCACATTTTTGTAATAATTTTTTTTTTAATGTTCCTTCTCATGAATATATTAACATATATTATGGGGAAATCAGCTTTGAATACTATGGAGTTTAACAATTTATCAATGACTATGACTGTGGACTCTGTTACCTGGTAAGGTAACTTACAGTATGGATTAAACTCAGACTGCCTAAGGGTAATACATCATGAATAATTAACATTTCCTTGTGTTATTGCATTGTCTGAAATAGACAGATTTCACTGCAAAATATAAAGCTCAAAATATATGGGTTTGTTATATGGTCTCTGTATTTAAGGTTGAGAGGTCAGAAATAAGAAACACAATTCTTTTGGGGTTTTGTGTACATTTTCTTTTTCAGAATCAGAGAGCCATTATAAGAAGATGTGTTGGACCACAGGATACATTGCTTTCAAAACATCTTTGCAATGCTTTTATACCAGTGAGGCCAGATGTCTGTTGGCTTCATTTACCTGATGTTCCTGTCAGCATTGACAAGTATTTATCCAACCAATAAAAAATTATTAGCTTGGCATGGATCTATATAACAGGTGCGCAGCATTCATCTTTGGCCTCCCTAGCAGTGAATATCCGCACAACAGCACTAGAGATAATGTGGATGAAGGGATATTCTGAACGATTTACCTAGGTTCATGTGAGAATATCAACACATGAAATGCTGGTGGTGCCTTGGGGAAGGTTTGAAAACCTAAATTCAGTATGATTTACAATGACTTACCTGCTGCAGTATGGTGCAGCATCCTTGTCAGGGTGGCCTATTGGCTCCAAGCAGGAGATGTCAGAACTGAGGAGGAAGCTTTAGGGGTTAAAGTCCAAAATCGCAGTACAAAAGGGTTCAGGCAAAATCATGATCAAAGTCCAGGCAAGAGTTCAAAGGCAGGCAGAATAATATCAGAGTCAAAGTCTAGGCAGGGTCAGAAGTTCAGGAAACAGGTAAACAAGAATTATCAGAAAAGCAGGAATGTTTCAAACAAACACTATAATCGGGCATTGAACCTGTGACCTGGAAGGGTTTTGATTGTGAATTTCACACCAAGTGTGTGATATCATTGAGCCAGTGTTTGGGTGCCAGCGTCAGAATGATGCTGCTCCATGTGGGGACCATGGGTACCTCCATGTTGGATGCGGCACTGAATCATATGGTGTTAGCCAGCACTCGTGACAGTCCTTTCATGAAGATCAATCTTTAAGGGTTCTATAGAACAAATGTATTAAATGTGAGGGTTGTAAACACAAATGGTGAAATGGCTGCACTATTTACTCTTGCAATGCACATGTGTATCTTGACCATAGCAATCAAGAAGAAGGAATCATGGCATGGAATGAAAATAGATTAAAATGCATTTGTTTGCTTTTCTATCTTTAAATCATTAGGCTATCATGATATCTATCTCTCCAATAAATCCCAATCTCACCCAGATGTTGGCTTTGTATTTCAGTATTGTCTGCTGGGCTGGGTTGTATGTGGTCTAGATCAGGCCCGAATATGTGGCAAGGCCACAAAGGCCTGGGCCTAGGGTCGCAAATTTTTAGGGGCTATATGGCATCGGATAAGTAATGGATAACAGATACCATTATGTTCTGCAGACATTATCTGCTATCTGATGTGTAACTTGAGCCTTTTCTCCTTTGACTAGTTGCCCCCCCTCACTATACAACAGCTTATTTATATAAACAATAGTAGTGCTTCTGAAGCAAACACTGCAGTTTTACCAGTACAGGGCAACACTGCATTATATTTTTATTACTTTAAAACAATTAATTTTTTTGTTGTCTCAATTTGCCTAACCGCGTCAGCATCATGAAGAGTAGTCTCATTTAATCTCCAGTGTGGTTCTCGGCTTGGGGGTGCTGTAAATTGTAGCTGTAAAATAATGGGTGAGTGGTCTGACCATGTAATGGGTAGTATATCCGTGGAGTAATGTAGTTTCAAACAGGGATGCAAGATAAGAAAATGGTCTATACATGTCTGAAGTTTGTGGGGATTGGAATATAATGTAGACTGTTAGGATGGTTGATTCACCATGAATCAAATAAAGAAAATTGCCTTGTTATTTGTCTAAATTTCCTGGACACATTGTGAGATGACTAACTCCAGGCGGATTGTGAACAGTCCATGTTTTGTGAGTAGGTCATATTGAAGTCACCCTCAATTATTAGGCATGGATGAAAAGTGTCTAAATGCCTCAATAAAACCCTATGTAAGAAAGCATGTTGTCTTTTGTTGGGGGAGTATATATTGAGCAAGCTAACTTGTATGCCAGTATAGGGAGCGGATAATAGTAAATAACGACCTTCCGGATCGCTGATAACCTGATTCACTATAAGAGGGCAATCTTTATGTATTGCCACTCCTGCCTTTTTCTGTCTACTAGAGATGTAGTAGCCATTGGGGAAGTATTTGGAGCTCAGTTTATAAGGTTTAGATGCATCAACATGTGTTTCCTGTATGAATGCTACATCTGCCCTTGTGAGCCTCAGTTCCTTGAGTCAAATACCTTTTAGTTATGCTGTTTAAGCCTTTTTCATTTAGTGATATCAACTTAATCATTGTTGATTTCAAAATGGTATGCAGATTGCAAGCCCATCAACATAGTATTTAAAAGAACATAGTATTTAACAGAACAGTATGTCTTAGCCCAAATACATTGCAAGCAGTTTCTACACAGTAATTTTCGAGTGCAGGTACAGAAAAAAGGGAAGATGGTTTGAATGATCTGCCTACCAGGCAGTACAAACATCTGGAGTATAAATTTCCTGGCTCAAGTGTTTAGGAGTGCTTAGTTTAGGAGCTAAAAAGAGCCCAGGTTGAATGAACCAAAATATAGTTATCCGTCTCCCGCTGGAGGAGAAGGGCTTAGTGTAAGCCTGGGTTCGCAATGTGAAATGGGAACCCTATTCCTTTGAGGGGCAAGTGACTGTTTGGCTGGAATATGCCATGGTGAGGTGTTGGGGCTCCTGTTCCGAAGCCCACGTGCTGCAAACAATTCACCTCCCTTTGCTGGATTCAGTATGTGTTGTACCCCAGTGGTTACCCATCAATTTAAAGGGGAAACCCCATCTATAGGGAATTGTGTTCTCTCTCAATTTCTGTGTTAGTCGCTTAAGCTCCCTTCACCAGGGTGACTGGTGACAGATCCACAAATATTTGCAGTTTTTGGTCACGGAAGTCCACTGTTTGCATAGTGCGTGTCACAAAGCTATTCTTTCTTTGCTCTCGTAATAATGGAACAGCATAGTTACATCTCATGGCGGTTTGTTATCTGGTGACTTTGAGGCCAAGGAGTGATGGGCTCTGTCTAGTAGCCATAGTTCTGAGGACACTTGGGGCATAGATCACAGAATAAATCTTGCAAATACTTAACAATCTCAGGGCCTCCCACAGTCTCAGGAATGCCTCTAAAGCTCAGATTTTGCCTTCTAGACTTATTTTCCAGGCCCTCACAAGTGTCCTTGAGGCATGGTAATTCCTCCAGTAAAGTACAATTTTCGTCATCTAAGAGCCCCAGTTTTTGAGCTGTATCATCCGTATATGTTTCCAATTTGTGCGGTCTGTCACCCAGGTCATTTAAATCCCTCTGGACGTCTTTAATTGCTGTAGTGACTGCCGTGAGACTGCCTGTGTGATAGTGTCCTGCAAGGCTTGTTTGAGCTGTGCTAGGTGTTGCGGAAGTATTGGGGCAGTACTGTCTGTAAGTGGTCAGGGATTATGTTGGTACTGTGTGACTGAACTGTTTGGTGCATCTGTGGGCTGTCAGGGTCCAGCGGTACAGAGGAGGGTGATGCGTTCGGTGAGTCACTTTCTTTCGGCGCCATCTTGGAGTGCGGCCTGCCTCCCCTGCAGTTGCAATCTTTGCAGGTATGGGGACATCATTACAGCTTGTTCACATGGCTTTTTCTTGCCCATTTAAGGAAGCGGGTTGCCTCTGCGTTTTACTGACCCGATCTTGAGTTGTAGGCTCTGCTGGTTGATAATTTTTGGGCAGAAAAGTTCAGTTAAGGCGAGGAGCTCCTAGTCAGCTCATGCTGTCTCTGCTGCTGCCTCTTCCTGATCTTTGAGCACACTTCCAGGATGGTGCAGGCACTTCGATGGCTCTAGGTCTTATTCGCCATCTTCACAACTGACGTCATCTCGTTGGTGCGAAATTTAGATATTCAAATGCGCAGGTTTCATTTGTACCTTGCCCAAAGTAAAGGTCTTTTCATAGTTCCTGGGTGCTTTCTATCATGTATTCTGACTTAAAGTATCCCTGACTTCTCCCAGTTTGCTGCCTGTCCTGACTCTTGTCCATGTATTGACTACTCTTCAGATTCTGCTCTAGTACTGCTTTTGGTGTGTTTGAACTCGACTTGTGACCCCGACTACATTCCCATCTCCCGTTATTGTACTGTTCTGCCCGTCTGGTGTTTTGACCCCACCTGTGAGTTCCCCTGCACTCTGGCACATGCACATGCTCGCAGCAGGGGGAGGGGGATGTTTGTGTGTGCGTGGACGGCTAGGAGCTAGGACCCTAAGGCCTTGGGGTGCCGAGCAGGGAAATCCGGCCCTGTTCAAGATTGCTGGGCAGCATCCCTTCATTTGCAAATAAAAATACAGATTTTTTATAAAGATGCTGCTGAGCCCTTGGTCTGTATTGAACTTTCTGGTTCCTGACTATCCTGAATGCTGCCTGCTCTGTCTTAACCTTTGTGTTACCAAGCATTGAGACTTGTCTGTACAGTACAAGATTAAATGGCCCTGGCAGTGTCTGCCTATTACTTTAGTTTTATGGTGAATGTTTCCCAGTCAATGGAATACACTACATGCATAGTTTAGTATGTTTCTGAGATAGGCAACTTAACTATGAACTATGTAGAAGAAAAAAAGAGAAAGAATGACCTATAAGTTGCACCTCCATTGAAAATGCTGTACACCAGTATGTTCCAAAATCAAGCATAACACCTTATTGCCATTACTAAATAAACACTGACCAATAATTATTTTAGAATGTGGCTGTTAAAGATACAGAGGGTGTGGTGATGCAATTGTTTCTCACCCTACTCTCTGTAGTATTAAGTGGTAAGTAGAGCATTTGCCAGGCTGTAATAAAGGTAAGTGCCCCCCCCCCTCTCTTCCAAGTTCCACCACTAAGTACAGTCCAGACTGGAAAATACTGATCTGTAAGCAGTTTGAATGAGGAGGTGCAATTTATAGGTCATTCTTTCTATTGTTTTTCTTCTACATGCTGACTTAGTGACCATGCACACCATTCTTCCTTATTCTAGTGGAAGGTGCTCACAATTGTTTCTAGATATTTGATGAGCCACTAAACTAGCCTGTTACGTTCAGAGAAACTTCATGTGTTTGTAGAAATACCTTTACTATGACTGAAGGAAACAAAGAAAGGATGGTAAATATTGTATGTATAGGGGTTTCAGCACCATGGACAGAGTGTAATGCTTGTGTTTTCCCTCAAGATGAAAACAACAGGTAAAGAAACTGTTATTGTAGCATAAGGGCTGAACTCCTAGGCACATTGATGACCAATTCGTTGCCATGCAATGACATGCATGTGACTTGTAGGATGTGCAGAATATAATGGAACAGAACGTGAAATCCCAATACATGTATCCGACTGTCGGATGAAGACGCAGCATGCGGCATTCACATCCAACAGTCAAATACATGTAGTTTGTACCTAGGGTTTCACTTTCAGTGAACACGTCAAATGCAGGTAATCAAATTGCGACAAACCGGACATCAACACGCAGTGGCATTCAGCCCTTAGACTTAGCCTACCCAAACAAAAAAGTACAGTTCAACTATAACTGTATGTCCTGCACAATGATTGAGCACCAGAAGTTCTTGCAACTTAACCATAGAACTGATTTATTACAGAACAAGATAATCCACATAGAAGTTCATCAGAGATCAGAGATAAAAAGGAACATTTGACAGCAGTAAATAGGCATATACTACAAGTACCATTGATCAGTGTAGGAGAGAGAATTCAGCTTGTATAGAGGTACGCCCAGCTTTCAGCCCCCACAAATCACCCGCGAAAATTTACCAACGAAAATTCGCTGGTGTCCAAAGTTTGGATGCATTATGTTTTTTCTCAGTCACCACTAAGTCTAGCAATTTCTACCATCCTTAATTGTTCTTTCTTCCTACATCTTTACACATTCAAGTCATGGTTACAGATATTAAAAGATATTAAATTGGCCCCATTTAAAGAGCAGGGAGTTCACAAGGGAGCTGGGGAAAAATGTGTCAACAATTTGCTTGCAAATATGAAACAGCAGATTTTTGTACGTTTTTGGCCACGTCACTCAATGAAGTAAATTAAAACCATCCATTGGCCACACACATGGGTTGTTTGAACTCATTTCAACTTAAGGGACAATTAAATTTAAAATATAATTAGAATTTGAAAGGGTGATTAATGACCTACAAACAATAGGCATTGTATTATATGCCTATTTGAAATCATTTGTGGGGTGCTAGATTAATTACCCAGGAAGTTTCTGGTTGGATTTGAATTTCTTCCACAACATTATCTCTTGCTTGGCATGGACTTTAATGGTTTTATTAACATTCAGCATCGAAATCTCAGAAGTCGCAAAAGGTGGTGACTTTGCAGTAGCCTTGCAGCATATAATTAGTGAGCTTTTAGCAGGTACAATAACAAATGAAATTATATTGTTGGCTGCAGCACTGTATTTAGCTTACACCCTGTAGCACATGGAAGAGGGAGTTTGTGATGGCATGGATTAGCGGCAAACAAATTCGCAAAACTGTGGTGACAATTAGCTGGCAAAAAAATCTGATGCATCAAAAAAAATTTGTTATGCATCAGAATAGTCCCACGCATAAAATTGTTGTGCATCAAAATTATTTGGACAACCATTGATTTAAATGCATTTGGACAAAATAGTTGTACGTATAAAAAATTGTTGCCCAATGCATTTCACTAGTTTTTTTGCCGTTTTGTGAATTATTCAGCCCAGATTAGCCAATCACTAGTCAATTGAATAGCTGTGTGTGTCTTCATCCTGACCACCTCACCAATCACGTTGGGTCAAGAAAAAAAACAAGGTACAGATGCAGCCACTTGGATTTGTGTGTTAAATGCATAGTGACTCAGGGTTAATTGAACACACTAAATGGCAGTGTGTTAGGAGTTTCCTTAAGTGAGAAGGATCTTGGGGTTTTTATAGATAAAAAGTGTCTAATTCTGGGCAGTGTCATTCTGTAGCTACTAAAGCAAATACAGTTCTGTCATAAATAAGGGCATAAACTCAGGGGATGAAAGCATAATTATACCTCTTTATAGATCCATAGTAAGACCTCATCTGGAGTATGCAGTGCAGTTTTTTACTCCAGTCCTTCAGATGGATATAAATGAGCTGGAGAGAGTGCAATTAAAATGGAGGAATGGAAGACAAATTATGAGGGTAGGCTGTCCAGGTTGGGGTTGATTTCTCTGGAAAAAAGGCGCTTGCAAGGGGACATGATTACACTTTACAAATACATTAGTGGACATTATAGACAAATATCAGGGGATCTTTTTACCCATAAAGAGACTAGAAGAAAATGACTTTCATTTGAAGCAGCATAGGTGGTTCTTCACAGTGAGGACAGTGAGGTTGTGGAATGCACTGCCGGGTGATGTTGTGATGCTCATTCTGTTAATGACTATAAGAGGGGCTTGGATGATTTTTGGACATACATAATACCAAAGGCTATTTTGATACTGAACTCTTCAATTAGTATAGCTATGGGCATATATATGGTTTGTGTGAAAGAGTGGAGGGGTGTGTGTGTATGCTGGGTTTTAATTTGGAGGGGTTGCACTTGATGGACTTTGTCTTTTTTCAACCCAATTTAACTATGTAACTATATATGTAACTATGTAACACTGTAGTTGTATAACATAGCAGTTTGTGTGTATTTTTGCACTTTTACCTACTTTTGTGCAGTTGTAAATGAGCACTGTTTGTTAAATGTAGATAGTTGTGACAAATCAAAATTTGTGGAGGTTTTAAGAAACCTGTTAATATTTGGAACGCTGTGCTTAGGTACCAAACTGAACTCTGATTTGACTTTTTGCGGATTTATGTTTTGTTTTTTTTTGTTTACCTCTATGAATGCCATATTGTTTTTACATTTAGATTATTTACTAAAATCTGAACATGTCTCACTATTTTCTAAAAACCACTTCAACAAAACACCTGTGCACATTTTTTCAGATTTGATGCCCAAAAACCACAAATTATTCAGTTTATTGTGCGAAACCCAGAACAGATCATGATATCTTCCAATTGTAAATGGGACATGCCATTTACAGTACAGGTTTGAGTTGGAGTACTTTTTATTCTGACTTTTAACAGCATCAGGTTTAATAAATCACGATAAATTTTTAGTTTTTTGTCTGTGAAAAAATTTCTTTTCCACTTTTAAATCACGATAAATTTTTTGTTTTTTGTCTGTGAAAAAATTTCTTTTCCACTTTAAAAGTCTGACCCCCAAAAAATTGAAGTTTAGTAAATAACCCCCTTAAAGTTTGTATCTGTTCATCGAGCACAAATATATTAGTTCATGGAAAAAACTCCACATTCTGTATAAAAAAAGTGTTTTCATCCTATAGTTGTATTTCTATAGAGAACTATGAAGAGCTTTTGACTCCTGTTTTTTTTGTGTAAGAATCAAAGATATCTTCTACACACACCTTGGCCCAATAGCCCATTTTAATCTTCAATGGCTGCTCCCAGGGCTACAAAGCTGCATATTTTTACAAACTGTGCTTCTAAAAGCAAGTACACAATTTATATGAGTAAATTATATTTAAATACCTTCAAAACCCTTTCAGTTTTTTTTATATTGCCTGCTGTTTAAAAACCTGGCAAGAGTCTTGGCAACTATTTTAGCTCTTTCCTATTTATCCATTATTGTGAGTTGTGCCTACTTGCTCCCAGAGAGTGGGTTCAGTTCCAAGCTGGATATGTTATGAATAGTTAAATAATAATAAAAAATAATCATAACAAGGACAATGAAATAAACATTAGGGAGTGAGTTTTTTAACGCTCAAATTCAACCATTTACCACAATTCAAGGTTTTTTTTAGGCAAATATTGAAAATATCAGATATTTTACAAATTTATTCTATACAAAAATTGAAAACTTGAAAGATGGAGAGTTCATATAGAAGTCAGTGGGAGCTGTAATAGCAAAATTCAAGCTATTCTGAGTTTGCATTTGAACTTTTTTTTTTAAAGAAAATCAAGAATTAAAAAAATAGATTTTTGATAAATCGGCCTACCCATGCTATATATTTTTCAACATTGTGTCTGATTAGAACTGCAAGCAAGATAAATATAGGTACACCTTTGCTTTACTAATTTAATGTACATGCCAACATAAAGAAGACACTCTGTCCTCTCCTTGCTTAAAGTGAGAAGAAATACTACACAATCTGTTGAAACAAATATAACAAGTAATTAAACCCAACATATATCTGAGCTGCTTGAGGCTTAGATATATGAGATTTCTACTAAGGGATGTTCTTATGTGATATAAGGTCTAGAACATCCAGTAATCTTGGGGTCATTTATTGATACTCTGGGGAGCATACTTGGCACAGCGATTCTCCTCCATCATAGTAACAAATCATAAGACAAAATCCACATAAGTAACAATAATATATGATGCATACTAACAGAACTGCATTGTGCCTGATCAGAGCCAAGATAAATTGTGTTTGCAGCTTAGGAAAACCAGAAAAAAACTTAATGAATATTTAGAGCAAGGAAAAAAACTGGAGCAATTCTGGATGATAGCGCTCATTTTGGTCTGTAAGTGCAGTGAGCACATTTTAAGCACAATTGCCATTTTTTCGCACAATGCAGCAGTTTTCCCCCATTGCAAAGGGGATTTTAGTCTAACACAACTGTGCTGTGTTTGGCAGTTGCACTGATTATTTCAAAAGTCTTTCTGGCATAATTTCTGGTGCTCAGCGTGCTATTGGGGCGGCAATTGACACAGGGCCCTGTGGGTAACCTGGGGCAACCAACTGTTTAGAAGATGGCAGTAGCTCCAGGCTTTTTATTTGTCAATAGATGCATCAGCGCCATATTCATAATGGACGGCAGGAAGGACTGAACAGTGCCATCACAGTTAAATGGAAGTGTGTAGAGCACATTGTGACACTGAAGCATTAACATTTTATAAATTTTGAAAATGTTTTAACTGTTTTGCCCAGTAACAAGCAATGCACTCAATCTCTATACAATTGTGATTTTTATCATTTAATTCATTTATGAATTATCCAATTTTAGGTTCTACAGAAGAAGTCAATTCATTCATTTGTACTGAAAAGTATACAGAATTCCATATTTGACATAATTTAGATAATGCATTTGTACCTCTATAACAATAGATCTCCTCTGTGACTTGTAATATGCTTGTTAAACACAGTGGGAATCACTTTTTCATTTCATAATTATCCCTGCAGTAGAGAGTCTCCACTATGTACTTATATCCTGAGATTGAAATGCTTGAAACTGCTGTTGTGAAGATAATACCTCTAATTTTCATGGATATTTGAGTTATTAACTCAAGTATCAGCTATAATTTGAGATATTAACAATGTTTTCTGACGAATTTGAAAGGTCACTGAACAAAGATAATATGGAGATATTTTGAGTGAAGTCGGTTAATTTATCTCATACTAACCAATATCAATGTTTAGTAAATAGACCTTCTGGAGATCTGGTTTGTTTATTTCCTACTGTATGTGTTGCTGCTCTCCCTAATTAATAAAAATCAACCTTTTAGAAAATATTTTGTGAAAAAATGCATTCCTGAATTAATAACCTAATGACCACTCATTCCGATCAAGAAATGTTTGTCAGAACCACAGTGAAAAAAAGTTGCCATGCATGTGAATGTTTTTAGGCTAATCTTGATTTGTTTATTCCTTCCTTTGTGGATTGGTTTAGCATGCAAATCATCACATACATGCCAAAGGCATATCTACATCAGGAGCATAGATAGAAGCAAAAGGAAAGATAAATATTTGGGGCACATCATCCAGATGATCCATAGTAGGGTTGGTGGCACCAGAAACAAATGTATGCTGAACCTAGACTTATATACAGTAGTAAGGTTTTAGTTTTACGTGTTCAAAGATGTCTCACTTTCAGGCTAAGTATTTTGGTTGTCAGCAAGTAACAGCAAGGTCACTTGTCAATTAGGAGGATATATTTTTAAAAGATGCTAAAATACACATAAACGCAGATTTATCAAGGGTCAAATTTCGATGTAATGGGAGTTTTTTTAAACTCCCTTCAACTCAAAATTTTACTAAAAAAGACCAACCAAAATGTATTTTAAAAAAAAATTAAAAATTTTTACTTCGAGTAAATAGGCTGTATTCAATCATTCAAAAAAAAACACTTCAATTTTGAAAAGTCCACCAAATGACTCCAAATGGGTTCTAGGAGGTCCCCATAGGCTAAAATAGCAATTTGGAAGGTTTTAGATGGTGAATAGTTAAGGTTGAATTTTTAACAGTAATTGATAAATTTCTATTTTTGAATTCTCTAATTTCTTTTCAAATTTGAATCGAATTTGGACTATTCCCTAGTCGCAATACACTATGGGGCTGATTTAGTAAGGGTCAAAGAGAATTTTCAATGCAAAAAGTTTTAATTTCTAAGTAAATTTTTGATAAATTCAACCATCAAATAGGCAACTTCGAACATTCAATTTGAATGGGCGAATAGTAAAATCCTTGGACTTCGAAAGTTGAGGTACTGTCTCGTAAATTTTTTTTACTTTGCCAAATAAAAGCTGCCGAAGTGCTATGTTAGCCTATGGGGACCTTCTAGACCATTTTTCGAAGTTTTATTTTATTAAAGTAAAATTGTTCGATCGTATGCTAAAATCCTTTGAATTGAACGATTCAAACGTTTTTATCGTTTGATCGAACAATTTTATTTCGATCTCAGAAATGCTTAATTCGGTGAAAAATCCATAGAAGCCGAAGTGTTTTAATTTGATGGTGTAAAAAATACTTTGAAATTCGGCCTTAATAAATAAGCCCCTATAATTAGCTCAAAATTTTTAAATTTAAATTTTCAATTTGATTCTTGATTAATCTGCCCCACATAGTAAAATCCTTTATAAGCTTAAAGGGATAAAATAAAAATAATAACAAAACATAATTAAAAAACTTAGAAATCAGCAACTTTGCCTCAAAAATGCTTGGTGCTTATGGGCTATTTGGTAACATTCGGATTTTTTTTTTATTATTTTCTCTAAAAATGTATTTTTTTAAATTTCTCTAAAAATGCAAGATTAATTAAGGGACTGATTTTCCAGTACTTAGTAGAAAAATTTACAGGAAAACTTCCAGTGGGTCCCCCATAGGCTACAATGGCAATTTGGCAGCTTTAAGGTGTCGTAGTTTTTTTAAAGAGACAGTACATCAAAATTTTTAAAAAATAATTTTTTCAAATTGAAGTTTGGGCTATTCAGTGGTCAAAGTAGCCCAAAATTATTACTTTGAAATTCAAATTTAGAAAATTTTAATTTAATTAAAAAATTTGAATTTTTGAATTTCAAAGTACTTGCCCTTTAAAAACCTTCAACTTCAACTAATCGCCAGCTTAAAGCTGCTGAATTACCATTTTAGCCTATGGGGGGACAGCATAGAACCTGTCCTGAAAAATTTTCTAGGTTCCAAAAATTCGAAGGATTTTGCGGAGGATCGTTCGAATCATTCAAACGATTTTTTTATTTAATCGAAAATGGATCTATTTGAAATAGGTCCATTTTCAATAGAAGTCCTTTAAAAGTACTTCAAGGGTCGAATTTCAAAGTTTTTTCACTTCAATAATTTGTCTCTTAGTAAATCTGGCCCTTAGTAAATGTGCCCCTTAGTGTGTTATTTATTAAAGTCTGATTTTTTATTTTTGGTTGTAAAATGGAGAAAAACACAATTTTTTTAGATAAAAAAAACCTAATATTTTTAAAGATTTTTTAAACCCAGAGGATGTTAAAAGTCCGTATAAAAAAGTACTCCAATTCAGACTTGCCAAGTTCCTGTAGAAGTCAGATATCCATATGTAATTGGTCAGAGTAGTTTTAGAAACTTTTGAGAAATTTTCAGATTTTCATAAGTTGTTTTATGAGTAGTTAAATATGTTCAGAAATTATAATTAGTTAAACGATAGTAATAAAAAAGTGCAATGTACTTTTACATGTATACAGCATAAAGTCTAACAATAAACCCCAAACATATTATATGTATATGTTTAATTGCATTACTCCAACGTGCGTTTTAGTACTTTCTAAAAGAGTCTTTGATGTTTGTAGTTTAGAGCCAGCTAGACTTGAATCACCACTGTGCCATTTCAAGAATTCCCCTGGCAATCGTGAAAATAATTTTCAGAGGTTATCTAATTGCACTGGTTTTGATTTTGTTAATGTAAAGTGAAAGTTTGATATTTAACAGCCAACCAACTTTTCTCCAGTCTGCCATCACAGAAACAGCAAAGTCGTGCAAATAAAATTAAAAACCTTTCAATAAAAATGAAATGGTAATTCAAAACATCAGAATTTCCAGACTATTTTTTTAAAGGAAATTCTTTTAAAGCATGAAGAGTGTTTCATTAGATCCATGGCTAGCAGATTTTGTTTTTCTTTGCTCACAAAGTAAATAAAGTATGTTTTGCTAGGGAGAGTCAATTATTTCTTTGCTATGGTGTAAATCTTTGATCAAAGAAATTCCTGAAGTTTATCATTGGCATATATAGATATATAAAGCCAACAATCTAAAACTAGTTTCCAGATTTTCAATTCATGCATGCATCCAGTAAAGAACATCAAAGCCTTAATACTGGTTACCACACATTTTAAAAGTAAAATTCCTATTTTTTGCTTTATTTTTGAACAGGCTAAAAAACCCTTGTGTTAAGAAATTATATTAGAAATTCTATTCAGATTTAAGAAAGATCCACATAACCTCCTGTTGTGTTTGGTAGCCGAGGATGAGGAGGGTATAAAAATGCTTTATTAGCAGGTTCATGCAACCATTACATAACAGCAGTAAGTCTTACTTTCACTTTCAAGCTGTACAGAATGTCCTGTGTATGCACAATGGCACCTGCAATCCATTTGTATAAACACCACATATTCCCCCTATAGTAGGAAAACATTTGGACAAATATATAAACAGTAACAATTAAACCATATGTATCTCAAAGCAATATATACATTCTTCAGATGACATAGTCCTTGGTCCATGCATGTAGTTTCCTTATTCTCTCAGTAAGCCTTATAGGTTCACTTTCTTCTGCCCTATTGCAGTTGGCATTAGGAGTAGGAAAATGTCCTCCATCAAATGGAACATGTCCAAAGTAATTTCTAGCAGGAACAAGACGACTTGCATTCCATATGCGTCCATCAGACAGTTCATATGTGTATGGTCCTCGCTGGCGTCTCACTTCAAGTAGTGTAGTAAATTTAGATTGTCCTTGTTTCAGTATTCCTGGTTTCTTAATTCTGACTAAAGATCCAGGCTGAAAGTGCATTTCTCTTGCACTACGTTTTCTAACAGTATAAGCCTTGCATTTGACTTGGTGACGTTACACAATGTCAGTAGTAGATGATTTTGTAGGAATAGTCTTTGGTGGAAGTTTGACGTCTGCAACATGTAATAATTCAGCTGGAGATGCTTGGGTTGTTGCATGGCCCGTTGCTCTGTAGTTATGTAGTTCCTGTGAGACAGTCTCCCTTCTAGAATAGGGCAATCGCCTCATTTTCTGGCGTACTGGTTTTACATCTGGTCTCAACTTAACTTTGTGTACAAAGTTCTTTGCACAACCCAGAGCTGTAAGAGCAGTTTCATAAGTATCATCAGGTAATGGTAATATATAGAATATACACTGTCCCTCTGCTCCCAGGCAATGAATAAGTAAAGCACGCTTTCTAGCTGCAGAAATCTCCCCTTGGTCAGCAGCAATAATGTAATTATCAAACATACGGATCCAAGCAGTAAAAAGTATGGTAGGCTCACCAGGGTTTGGTAGAAAATGTTCAGGCTGCTGCAGAGGTAGAAAAAACATCCTTGTCGCCATTTGTTGTGTTTGGTAGCCGAGGATGAGGAGGGTATAAAATTGCTTTATTAGCAGGTTCTTGCAGCCATTACATAACAGCAGTAAGTCTTACTTTCACTTTCAAGCTGTACATAAAGTCCTGTGTATGCACAGTGACACCTGCAGCCCATTTGTATATACACCACACCTCCCACAATACATCATGCACAGTATTAGTTTGTTTACAGCTTGGGATCTGATGTGATAATAAATATACAACTTTATAGTAGTCAAACCCAAACCCAGCCCAACAGCACCCATACCAGACCCTAACTTGCTCCTTCATTTATATAGCCGCTCCCGCCTGGCTGTGATGTCAGAAGAAGGGGTGGGGCACATCTGACTTGAGCATATAAAAAAGCTCACATGGATGCAGAAGTGGGGCAATTAATGGCTAAAGATCACAAGTAGAGTGGATGTAGACTAACGTTTAGTTAGCTCCCATGCAAATGCATTGTGCGCAAGTTGGCTGAATCTACCCAATCCATGGGACTCGTGGGCTTTGGGCTGGCCCACACATTACTACTGCACAGAGAATATTCTATCATTCTTTTAGTCCCTGCTTTATTTGATTCAAATAACTTAAAGGGGTAGATCACCTTTACATTTAATTTTAGCATGCTACTTTGAATGCTACATTCAATTCAGTCATATAAATGTGAGTACTATATATGATCCAAGAACTGAATGACAAAGACTCTGCACTAAACCCCACACAAGCTAAAGGATCTAAAGCTAGCATAATAAAATCCTTTTCATAAGGACAGTACCTTAATCTTTTCTTGATAAATAGAAATACATTCCTGAATTTGCCCACATTGCATTTCTATGTTCTACCACGTCACATTGTTATGAGCCTCTTATGATTAATACAAGGATTCATTATCTGTATTCTTCCTTATCACATATACGTTACATTATGTCAGATATCTGTTTGATGGCAAATATTAAAGCAGAGTTATATCTTAATTAAAACCAACTAAAGGATGAAAATCAACATCAAAATATGATTCTACAGCAGAGAATGTTAGAGAACAGATGCCCAGGATTACTGTAATGATATCTAAGCCCTGTTTTTTATCTGCCCTTAGCATTTAAGACTCTAATGATTTGTACTTTGTGAAAAATAAGTGTAAATATCTCATTTTACTGTATAAACTGCTTCACAGACGGAATGCTGGATTCTAATTATATTGTACATTTTGCTTTTCAGAGCATCCCTAAAATATAATATTCTTGAGCAATGAAAACTTCTCTAATACATTCTCTAACAGGTGTGGGACCTGTTATACAGAATTTTGGACCTGGGGTTTTCGAATAAGGGAGCTTTCTGTATTTTTGAACTCCATGCCTTAAGTTTAAAAAATAAACAATTAATTAAACCCAATAGGTTTATTTTGCTTCAAACGAGGATTAATTATATCTTAGTTTGGATCAAGTACAAGTTACTGTTTTACAATTACAGAGAAAAAGAAAATAATTTTTTTTAAAAATGATTTGATTAAAGTGAAGTCTATGGAACATACCCTTTACATAGTTAAGACCTTTCTGGATAATGGGTTACAGATCTGATACTGTAATTTTTAAGGTGCATGAAAATGTGCTTGATTCATAATTTTAAAAAGTCATGTGTTTTTGGTGTTGATGTCCGAAAGAGAGCTAAACAAGAAATTAGACAAATTTTCACTTCACCTTAACATGCATACATAATTATAAACCCTGCATCTTTACTTAGACATGTACTTTTGTGAGGGTTGGATTGTGAGACAAAACAGAGGCCAGGGCTAGGTGGAAATGAGTTGCATGAAGCAGCAGTCAAGGCAGGCAGCAATCAATACAAATTGATTATGCAGAAAGGTATTAGAGTACATGACAGACGAATGTAGATTCTGTCTGGTTATAATATTGTTCTATAAACTAGAGATATTTACTTACTGGTAGTTTGGATAACCTGAGTACCTGAGTAACCTGAGTAATGTGTGGGATCTCAGGCTACATTGGGGGACTGAGAAATATATATAAGTCCTACTGAAGAGCAGGTTTATAAATTACATAGTTAAGCTGGGTTGAAAAAAGACCAAAGTCCATCAAGTTCAACCCTTCCAAACAAACCGGAGTGCATAGATATATATATATGTGTACATAATATTTATAATTCCTACATTTATAGGCTAGTAAATTTGATATTGTGGTGGGCATACTATTTAAAGGCTTGTCACTTCCAAAATGGTGTCCTGGTAAATGGCTTATGAGCAGTAAGCAGCATGGCTTTTTGATGGATAGACAAATTTGATTGCTTTTTATGATGAGGTAGGTAAGATGCTGGAAAGCAGGGGAGCAGTAGATGTGATCTATTTGGATACACTACCCACAAAAAAACTGCTTTCTAAACTAAGGACTTTGGGGCTTATTGCACTTATTTAACTTGGGGTAGAATGAGGCCTTATCTTGGCAGTAGTTTGCAAACACTGTTATATTTTATGAAATATTGTACCGAATGCATTTGTACAATAGAATATATGTGATAGGCCAAGAAATTTAATTCAATATGATTCATTTCTTTGAAACCATAATGCACTTCTACATTTCCAGTTCACAGTTCCAAGAATTGATGACTGCTCACTGAAGAGTCAAAACGTAATTTTACAGTTAACTTGTTTTTCTTTATATTTCCTCCCTAACAGTACTTTTTAGATTAGACAGGTTTCAGGAAAAAGCATGGGCAAAACAACCATTTGCGAACAATTATGCGCTGTGCAAACTTTATACAGTAAATGACCCCCAAGGTGTCTGCTGTATGGACAACAGGCCTGGTAAATGTTAGTATGATAATTGCTACTAGTTTTCTAACATGTTTGGGGACAGATTTACTAAAGGGTGACTGACGGTGGTGATAATTCATCAGTGTTGCTATTGTCAGTCACGCCAATTTACTAATGGGCTCAGGCATCACTTAGTGAAGGAGACTGTAAGATGCGACGGGAGATCTATCCAGTCCTTTACCTCCCGGCGCGTCTCTCCTCGAGTCCAGGCGCACACTTCCGGGATGCGCACAGTGATTTCCTTTGACGCTGGTGGATCTTGCTTTGCACGCTTAACGTTCTGATGCTGCTGTGTTGATGATGGGTGTCATGGCGTCATCTTTGGGTGTCAGATTTGAATCCGTGGTGCCAAATCCCATTTAAAAGGCCTGTCCACCATTTTAATATTGCCCAAGCAGGTTCCAGTATATCTGTTCCTGCCGAAGCATATTATTCTGACTTTTGAATTTCTGTTTTTTGACTACTGCCTGTTCCCCGACTACAATTTCCGGCCGCCTGCCTTAAACCCTTTGCCTGACTTGAATACGCCTTCTCTTGATCCTTACTAGTACGGTTACAGACTTGTTACGCACAACTTGTTTGCTTTCCGCAGCAGAAAGCACGGTGCCCCAAAAGGGTGTCGATAAAAACTGGAACCCACAGGTTTGTGTTAGGTTATAAAGGGCATAAAAATTTTTTTGGGTAGCCAGTTTCCCACATGTGGAACATTATTCAAAAGTGGGCTCATTTAGGGCATTCAAACAACTCTATTGACTTTATTAAGGTTCCCTGGACATGCGTGGTTATCAGGGTAAATGTAATGTATTAGCTGCAACGTAACATAAATATCTCCATTCCACTTTAAATATCCCGCCATTTGCAAATTAGCCTGAGTGCAAGACCTCTAGCGAAGTTGCACTAGGCAGAATTTAATGCAAGCGCATTTTTGCTTTGATTTTCTTGCTCTGCCAAAGTAATGCTAGCATAAATTTGCCGCCATTCGTTGCCCTGGCCAAAATTTCACAACTTAATAAATTTGCAGTCTGAGCAAATTTTTCGCTCTTTAGTTCCACCTTTTAGTAAATTTACCCCATGATTTCCAGGTTTCCTAAAGCTCTATATGACTGTTCTTCTTTGCTTACCCCAAGTACCAGGGACTACAATGGTTTATATACTGTAATAGCATCATTAGCCTGTTGTAGACTAGCTTGGGATAAGGTGAATGAAAGAAATGCCTTCAAAACCGTGTTACATGGCCTAAGCTTATACTGAAGGAGACGTTCTCTTTATTCTTGCTTTTATCGTCAAATTATTATTTTTAAAACTCAGACTAAGTTCAGTTCTCCACTGTTGTTATAGGTAAGGATAAAGTAACTGTTTTTAGCATTGAAAGAAACAAGTGAGTAATTATTGAGCTACAGTATGATGATGGCACTTTAAAAATACTGTAGGTGGACAATTACATAATTGGTGTATTTGAAATGACAATCGTTAGGCAATAGCTATTTTTATTTTCCTCTTTTCTATTGTAAGGTAAAAAATAAAAATACATCTTTCACTAAAAGATTTTCTTCTTTCACACAGAGTTTATGTTTTATTTAATTTAGAACTGCAGTGTGAAGGGGAGCTGACAGCTTTTCATCAGTAACTTGGACAATATAAAAAAGTATACAGACTGCTCTGTAAGGAAATCTGGCATTCAATCAAAATGCACTGTACCTGAAAATGAGACAATAAAAATATCTTATATTGATTATAAACAGAATCTCAAGTCGCACTAATTATATACTCTATTTTTACCATAAGGGCAATTAAAAGACCTTTTCAGAAACATTTTATCAATTGTGTATTCATTAAAATTAATGACCCCAACAGTTACAATCCAGCAATAAATAGACATGTTTACTGAGCTCATAATTCTTCTGTTGAAAATAAAATATTTACAAAATGATAAGCTCTCTCACTCTGCTGAATTAGAAGCTTACACAAAGAAGGACAGACTTGTTTTATGCATATTGGTAGCAGAGTGAACAAGTGATGAAAGGTAAATTCAATATTTTAGCAGAAGAAAGAAATTTGTGCAGTAGCTTGTACTTGATACCAACTAAGACAGAATTAATCCTTATTGGAAGAAAAACCAGTCTATTGGGTTAATTTAATGTTTTCATGATTTTCTAGTAGACTTAAGGTATAAAGATCCAAATTACAGAAATATCCATTACCCAGGGTCCCAAGCATTCTGGGTAACAAGTTCCATACCTGTCCAGATAACTGTAGCACACTGACAAAGTGAATCAACTTTTTAGCTGTGTGATTTTTATTGACTCAAAATTACATAGACAAAGAAAGGCAACATTTCAGGCCTCACAGGGCCCTTTATCAAGCCTCTTGATAAAGCTTGATAAAGGGCCCTGTGCTGCTTGAAACATTACCTTTCTTTGCCTTTCTCTTAAACCAATAAAAATCACACAGCTAAAAAGTTGATTCACTTTGTTAGTGTGCTGCAGTTATCTGGACTTTGTATATGAGGCCTACAAAATATTAATTCCACAAAAAACCTTTTACATCAAAACTCATTTGTTGAAAGATTAGGGGGCTGAGGGCGTGTTTACTACAGGAGCATAATGTGAAAAAAATTGTTCCAGGGGTAATTTATTAAATGCAGGATGTACCCTGCCTTTTAAGAATTGCCACTGGTCTATGTGCTCCAAACTTCCTAATATACACAATGCTATCAATATTTGTTTGAGTGGCAGCTTGCAAATATAATAATATGAATAATGATTCAGAACCACACAATAGGGTGCACTAGTGGACACAACTAGGGTTGCCATCTTTTGGAAAGTATTTTACCACATGGTCTGTGAAGCGCAGATGGCAACATAAAGGGGAGGGTCAGTGACATAAATGGGTGGGGCAGGGGTGATGACATGAAGTCTATAGGAAAAAACTGAAACAGAATTAGGAGAAAAGTTTTTTTTCTTCTCAAATTATAGAGCGCGTTCCTGGATAAAATGCAAATTCATATGTGACCCATAACCCACACAAAAACATCAAAATCATTCTGTGATTTTAAGTCACTTGCTGGATTCCTAGGAAGATATGTGTGGGGGAAAAGAGCTCACATAGTTACACCACTTGATATAAACCATTATTTAGCACCTGGCCTAGGCCTAGTAATCCATACAGTTAATTATCATTTATTGGCTGCACTTGTTAAAAAAAACAAACACTTGAATATTTGATAAGTATTTCTAGACTAAACCTTTCATCATTGATGACATTATGCTAAAAACATATGGAGCAGATGGCGGTGGTGTTGAAAAACAGAAGAGAACACCAAAATGAATAATTAAAAGAAAGAGCATTCTACAAACAGGCATTCAGCTATATCACATATCAGTATTATTTTGTAATTCAATGTATTATATTTGTGAAAAGCTAAATAGGATTGTAGGCTAAATGAATATCAATGTAGCATTCATTCACAGTACAAGTAAAATCCGATTATCCTTTACAAACAAACAAAAAAATCCTCCTGCAGTACAATATCGCTGCACAGCATATTTTACTACAATAGCGGCAACTCTGGAACTAAATATTCTGGAATTAAGCAGCAGCTGTACATTTCTCTGGATGATATAAAAACATTTTGCTCTGCTTAAACTCAGTGAATAGTTTAATAACATTTCTTTATTAATAGATTTGTTCACGAAACTGGAGATTCTGTAATCCATGTGTTGGGATTCAATTTACAATTAAAGCCAGTGTGAAACTGAAAACATAACATCCATTTTCAGAAACTATTAGTTGAAGCAGCTGATGAAAATCTCACTGTATTAGAAAGACTGAAAAATATTTATTTTTTCTAAAAATATATATAACCATCCATAGAATAGTCGGCACTTACAACACTTAGGGGCAGATTTACTACATTCACATGAAATGAAGAATCGCAGCTCGATAGAATTTGTATCAAATTCAAATTTGAATCTTCGAATATGCAAATTAGACAAATTCGACCATCGAATATTCAAATTCGAATGATTTGAATATTCAAATAAAATTTTATTCGAATATTCGAAAATTGGATGGTCGAATACTTCTCTTTTAAATTTTTATTTGGCCACCTACTTCTCCAGATTAAAGCTACCGAAATGGGGATCCTTCCCTGAGATCGCATATAAAAAATTTGAACGATCGATTAAAATCGTTCGAATATTCGATTCGAATTCGATCGATAGAATTTTCTATCGAATTGCGGTAAAATCCTTCGAATTCGAAGGTCTGACCTGGCGAAGTAACGTCTAGTGTAAGTGGTAACGTTCAGTAAAATGGTCATCTTAATTACGATCCTTTGTCAGTGCGCAACTTTGCCTGTCGTAAGGGTGCGAAGGTGCGCTAGTCTATCTACTTTGCTAGCGAAAATTTGCCAGAGTCTGTGTTTTTGCGAAGTTACGAATTGACGTCACGTCAGCGAAGTAGATAGAATACAATAGATAGGAGGTTGAAAAAAAAAATAGAAAAAATTAAAAAAGTCCCAAAAAACGCTGTGGAGTGTTTTACCATTGTGATTGATAGTCTGAAAAAGAAGTGTATGTTACAGCCACTACACAAGTCCAGGACACCTTTAATCAAAAAAAATAAAGTTGTCCTATTGCCCTACATGTGCACCCTATATAGTAGTGTTGCCATATGTCAGGAAATGTAGGGGGGAAGAAGGGTAACAACCCCCAAAAAAAACGATTTTTTTTTTAGACTATCACCCACAATGGTAAAACACGCCACAGCGTTTTTTGGGACCCTAACCCTAACCCTAATTTTCCATTTTTTTTTCAACCTCCTATCTATTGTATTGCTCTAGCATAAGTGCTAACGAACAGCAAAAAGTTGATCTTAGTGAATTTGCGTAATTACGATCCTTCGCCAGTGCGCAACTTCACCTGGCGTAAGGGTGCGAAGTTGCACAAGTTTATCTACTTCGCTAGCTCTTTTTCTAAAAGTAACATTGAGGCAGAGTCGCCTCTGAAATTCTGTAGGACAAACATTTTTTTGTGGAAAAAAAACACTGGTTTGATCTATACCATAAACAAACATTGCCCAAACTCTTTAGGAAGCAGTAGTATTTTTAAAACTACTGAGAAGCACTCTAAGTGTCCACCATGGTTGTCCACTTTTTTTTGGACTGGAACAAGTCTGTTTTTATAAATGTTTGACAACATATGTTCTAACGCCTGTCAATTTAACGGGCTTAATGTCTAGTATATACATAAAGATTGCTGGAGAACATGTTGAAAGATAGCACAGTACTGTTTCAATAAGGCATCTCTAGACCAACAACCACTAAAACCCTATGTGATAGATTAACATACATCAATATGCAGTATACTTGCACGTGTATTAAAACACCTTTTTGCACAAGGGTTGATGAATAAAGTGCAAGGTGCAAACTAGAGGCTCCAACAATTTTATTATTGTACAATAAAGAATTATTTTTCCATTATAGTTCCATACAGAGGACATCTGTAAGAGCTTTCTGCAATGTTGCGAGTCATCCACAGTATCCACCCCACAATAGTTCTTCCTTCGTTTTCAGTTTCTTCTCTATTCTGTTTTATGGATAAATAGATTCAGTAGCTAGATCAATAGCAAGAAATGTGGAATGATATAAAACGTAAATTAACAGTGTGTTAGTTAATTAAGTTCGTAAAATGAAAAGAAAAGACAATGCAATAGGTAGCTGGTGGCTTAAGATAATTTGATCTCTGTAGGTAAGTTGAATTTATTACTATTGATAATAATATAAAACTTTCTCATCCCTGGGCTCCTTTATCATCTATAAAAGTGTGTAATAAAAGCAGAACAAATGAAAAATATAATTTTTTCACTACAGAGTGCACAGCTGTTTCTGTGAAATGTCAATTA
The DNA here is from genome assembly GCA_024363595.1 of Xenopus borealis. Taxonomy (NCBI): domain Eukaryota; kingdom Metazoa; phylum Chordata; class Amphibia; order Anura; family Pipidae; genus Xenopus; species Xenopus borealis. The sequence goes on from CM044442.1 coordinate 126,010,630, forward strand.
CATGGAAGTCTGAAAGGAAGTGGACATATAACATATTCAGAGGTAAATTGGATGTTCTGTTTAAATTAATAGAAAGTAAGGAATTAATGGAATGTTTTTTGTTTCTTAAGGGATTTGGGTATGTTTTGCCCTTGTTATTAAGTAATTCCTTCTGCAAATACAATTTTTTAGAACAGTGTACCCCAACCAGTGGTTTGTGCATTCCCTATTTTCATATTTGGTGGAGTGAGGTCCAAAACATTGCTATTTTGACCTCTACGTTTCTTTGGAGTCATTAAATAGTTTAAAGCAAAATAGTTCAGTGTGCTGGCAGGGTGAGTTCACATACTGTTCAGTACCTGAACCTGTTGAGCGTGGAACACTCTATGTGGAGCATTACCTGATCTCACCCATTCCCCTACTCCATATGAGGCACAGTAGGATTAATTCATTTTTAGATTGAAATTCCTAGGTACAACTACCACATATTAAAGGAGTGAGAGACCATCGAGCGAATAGCCAGGTGTTTAATATAGTTTTAAGTGAATCCTGTATTGTGCAGCAGAAGAAAAATACACACTTGTAAAATAACTGAGTCTCTTTATTATTCAGATCTCTGTAAAGGAACAATCCCTGTAACTTCCAGGAAGACAATCCCACACAAAAGTCAAGAAATTAGCAGTAGAGTTAACTAGTCTTTAATGATTTCTTCCCGCAGAAATTTAGAGGAATGGATCTGGAAATGGCACAAAGCTTTTTATCTGATCAGAAAAGATCATTCCCTCAAGGTAAGTAATACTGGAATGTTGTAGCATAGACATGTATAACTTCCAGAATTAGGGATCAGAGATCCAGACCCCACTTTCTTAAATAGGTCGAGATTGGTCAAAACATGTAACTAGAAATGCAGGAAAATACGGTTTTGGATGAGCCAGGCAAAATGAAAAGCAAAGGCTTAACAACACAGTCTTTAGCATAATGAACCAGGCAGATAGAGAGGCATGTTTAGCAACACAGTCTTAGCATAATGAGCCAGGCAGATATAGAGGCAATACAGTCTTAGCGTATTGAACCAAGCAGAAACTGTACAAGCTTAGATAATTCTTAATAACTCACGCAGTGGTAGAAGAATAACTACAGATCCTTGCTATGGATAAAGAGCTGGTTGCTGTGGCTGAAGAGCTGGTTGCTGTGGCAGAAGAGCTATTTGCTGTGGCTGAAGAGCTGATTGTTGTGGCTGAAGAGCTGTTGCTATGGGTGGAACTTCCTTGAAACAGTGCTTGGTTGGAGTGTGCTGGAGGCAGTAATGCACTGGGACAAGCCTAGGAAGCTGATTCACCAAATCTGGGGGAAGTGCTTGAGGAGAGCCGGGACCAGAGTAGCAAGAACCTGCTGAAAATGAAGAACGGGAGTAGAGAGACGCCGAACTCACTTCTCTGTTAGCGTAAGTATAACTGCTCAGAGCAACTACGGCAGCTCATAATTTAAAAAGGCTGGGAGGAGGCAGCCGCAAGCGCCATCACAGAGCTGCGGCGCTTCACACCCAGATCCTTCCTTTGCCTTTTCATTGTGTCTGGAGAAATAGGGAGAAAGTATTTAAATGAAGGTGGCATACATGTGACCTATAGCTCTTTTGCCTGAGAGAGTAAGACGGATAGACAATGACAGCATCTACCCATTTTCCCTAGTAAACAGTGTAAAATATAACCCTGCCTGTATTTCCATACGCTTGGTAATTTCTTTACATGCCTTAAGTTCTTCTACATCCTTCTAACCTCCTGCATCAACACTGTTGAATATCAGCTCTCCTTACACAGTTGTAAGTGCTGACACAGTTCTCTTCTCTCCAGTCTCAACTCTTAATATAAAATGAGGGATTCTAGTGGTCAAGTAAACAAAAGTCTGTTTACAATTAATTGTTTTAATGAGTTTGATGGAATCTGTAGTCGTATCTATTGAAATAGAAGTGACATACAAAAATATCACTTCATATACTTTAAAAATTCTAAAGAGACACAATGGTGTTCAACCATAGATCTAGATTATTGTGTAGTTGAAGATTAATTCATGTGTTTAAAAAGATGTAATGTTGTTATATGTATAAAATAACCATGAAAATGTAACAAATCTAATACATTGCTTTCCCCTACTGTTTAGGCATGATATACAAGCTCTAGGTTATTGTTCTGGAAAAAAAAAATTATTTGTCTTACAGCCTACAGTAATTGCTTTTATCTCTGGAAAATACTGATTGTCTGGTGACAAATTCATGTTAGTCTATGCAGTGTTGCAAAACTATAAAATATTTCTTTGCTGTATTTCTACAAACTTTAAATTCCTTTATTCCACAGCAGTGCTTCACAAACTAGTCCTTAGGGAACCCTAACAGGCCAAGATTTAAGAATGCCTTTGTTTGGACACAGGTGGAACAATTCAAGGGCAATCACCTGCTCAGTTATTTGAATTATTACAAGAAATAAAACAACAATATCCATGATTCCAAGACTGTTAGGTATTCCCTTAGGATCGGCTTGACAATCACTGTTCTACCTTTAAAACAGGTGAATATACGTACTACCCTAAATCTCTAGAAACCATACCCTAGGATCTTTTTTCTCTGCAAAAAGTCTATATATATGTGTATATATAAATGTGCATTGCTTCACCTAAATACTGTCATTCAAAAACTCATTCTTAGCAGATTAAAACTGCAGAATTTGAAAACAAATTGTGAACAAAGATTATATTTAGTAAAACCCAAAATGTTCTCATTATTCTAGTAAAACAACTTTGACCAAACTTCCATCCATAATTTTACCTTATTTATCAATAAAACAATTAGAAAAAAACAATTCGAAAAAAATAGGTATGGGAAAAGACTATAAACTATCGATAAAATTGTAAAGAAATTTCAAATTGGATGATTTTTTTGGATTTGATAGCCAAGACATGTTTGGATTTTTGGCCTTTAACCACAAATTATTACTAATCCCAGTGCAATTCTGAAATCTGCCATTTACTTCTACATGACCTTGGCAGGTTTCAGATGGAATATTTTTGATTCAGACTTTTAGCAGCCTCGAAACAATTTTGGGTTTTTTTTCCATCAAAAAACAGTTTTCCCTTTAAAACTCCAACTAGATAAAATGAGACTTTGTAAATGACCCCCTAAAAATTTATTGTTTCCTAATTATATAATTAGTGGTTTGTATGTAGTTTATGACCTCTTGGGTCAGTGAAAGGAGGTCTTAGTTCCATTATTCCATGTATACAGTATGTCAAAATAATAGGGTAGTTTTATGTATTGAAATGCAAATTCTATCAAAGACTAGGCCTAAATCCACAGTATAATATATGTATATACTTTTATGATGCTCCTATGTCCTTGTATCATTTTCCTTTTTTAGCCTTTTCACCTTCAAAAGACAATAGTCCATTCTATCTGCAAGAAACAGGAATTCCCTTTGGTCTCCTACAAACAATACAGGTATCACCATACAGAATTATATACTGTAACTGCAAGATGTAAATATCTAATAACACCTATATAGGCATTGTACTGTACGTATATCAATGTTTATCTTTGACAAAAATATAGAAATTTTTATATGTAACCAAATAAAAAAAAAGTTTTAAATTCTGCCATAAGCAGTTGATGATAGATTCCAGTTTCTTATTTATTCAAAATGTATAATACATAAAGCTTGGCTTCCATACTTTAAAAGCATGGCATAAAAACGCCATCCCAGCATAATTTCCCTGATTTATGGTCTGACAGAAGCTTCAGGTGGTTAGCTAAATAAATCTGAGTGTATATGTATTACAGAGAATGTCTTACTGTTGGCTGCTCATCAGTGACATTTATGTCAGAGCATCAAATTCACTTTTACTCAGCTCAAATGCTATCCAGCTGGGCTATTCCGAGATGACGAACAATAAGAAAGCCTCATTGGTACTGCTCATTATATATATCTGAACTTGAATGTATACTTTAAGGTATGCACAATTGTATTACTGGATAATTTGTAAGCAGTCTTTTTTTTTTTTGCATAATATGCCTTGTAGTTCTGCCTACAATGAAAAATTAAATTAACTCTAGGTCTTGGAGCAACTAAACTCTAGCAACCAAAAGAAGATTATTTCTGAAGATAGTTTTTCTTTTTTTTTTTTAATACCCATTTTTCTATGCAAACTTTCTTCTATTCATCTTCCAGTCATTCTTACCACTACCTGGTTTCTGGGGTAAGTTGGACTGTAGCTACATGGAAGAGAGGGATGGTGGTCAGCACAGCTTTTCCAAATGATATGCGTCCAATTCCTTAATAGTTGCTCTGTGCTGCAACTGCTGCAAATAATCCAAGTATAGTAGAAGGAAGAGGAACTCCAGCAGTATTACTGTCAACAACTTTTTATTCCAGACTGTGGAAATCACAATATGTTTCGGGTTCAATACCCTTTATCAAGTGAATCACTTTATTCACTTGATAAAGGGTATTGAACCCAAAACATGTTGTGATTTCCACTGCCTGGAATAAAAAGTTGTTGACAGTAATACAGTTGGAGTTCCTCTTCCTTCTACTATACTTAAATTGGACTGTAGCTAATAATTACATTGCATAGATTTAATGTTAAATAGCAATCTACAGTAGTTTTCACCAAAACATGCTCCTGTACCCATAACTTTGCTTTTTCAGACAGAATTTCAACCAATTGCTCCAGTGCAATAATTTCTCACCAGTTTTTTTTTTCTGGTTGAATCCATTTTAACAACAGTTCATAAAGATGGGCATTTGCCTCAAGAGGACTTTCAGAGTTGTTGTACTTGTAGGCCCTGAATCTTTGTCTGAAAGTTTCAGCATTTAGCTCATACTGATGAAATATGGCATCTTTCACATAGTTTCTGTGCTTTGCCAGTTAAACACGGAGTAAGAGGTACCACTCACTGATCTTTGGGCCAAACCAACAATAGATTCGTAGGTGTCTAAGTTAACCATTGATCCTTCCAGAGTACTCAGTAGTATCCCTACAGTTTCAGTGACTCCTTTTACATGAAAAAAAATTACTTTGATAAAGCTAAAAATAAAAAGTATAAATCTTAATTTAAAGATATTACTGTACATTGTTGGCCCATAATTTATTCCAAAAACACAATCTAACTAAAATGCATTTTATTACTGCACAAAGTGAGGTATAATTACTGTTTGAAAAGAGATCTGCAAGTTTTAAGAACTCAGAGAATACTATAAAGTTTTTTTATTCCATATTTTCTCCTTGCTGACATAAAATTTTACATTGAAAGCTTGTCATAATGCTTTCAAGTTCAACATGACCTTAAAGAATATCTTTTTCCAAAACAATTCACTGAATCCATGATAACAAGATTCTTACATTAAGCAAAATTCATGTCATAATAGACATTGTCAAGACAAGAAAATGAAAGTGGGGAGTATTCCACCAAGGGGAACTGAAGAAATTCACCTTCCTGCAACTGGACATAGTCACTAGTGTTGGATGCCACTTAGTATTGTGACTAAGCTATACTGTAGCTCAAATTTAGTCACAGGTGTGAAGCCTTCATCCTCTTTTCAAAACTTGATAGCTTGTGTTAAATATCCAAATGTACATTCATTAATCTAATTTATGGCAAAAATGTATTTTGTTTCCCAACCATCTTTGAACAACTAACCACATGTAAGTCCTATTTCTAACTAGAATACACTACAGAGTATTGGTGACCCCTGTAATGGAGAAAAGTACCAATTTGCATGTCCAGAAATGTTCTCCTACTTCCATGGCTGGCCTTTTCACCATAAATATGCTCAATTGTGCTGTGGTGAATGCAGTGGACCTCCAGATAATATTCTATATGTACTGTACATTTTTTTCGAGAAATTGATTGACACAGACTTTTTTTATTCACTTTAGTTTTCAGTTGTGATTTATTAAAGAAAAAACACAAAAAGTTGACAGAAACATCTCAACAAGTAAAAGATTGCAAGTTTCTATTGAAGTCAATGGGAATAGTGTCAAGAAACTTTGTTTATTCAGTTATTTCCCCATTTTATTTAACTGTTCTCAACCTCGTATATAGGCCTCCCTGTATGCAGATAAGCTTCACTCAATTCAAAACTCAATTGATAGACTCCACAGTATCCACACCCACAATTGTGTCCATTTTTCTGCCAACACTCCATTCAGTAAAAATTAATAAGTTTTTCTAAACATTAATATATCTTGAATTTAAAATTACATTTTGTAATTATGAACCCATAGATTTTATTTAATTAATTGTATTGTATTTATAAAAGACAAAAATGCTTTTGTATGTATTTATCATAAAATATTATTCTATAATTTTTTTTGTGTGATTTATTTTCTAATGTTTTGTGTGATTTAAAATATTGGTATGTAGTGATCTGTCCTTCAGTCACTGAATATTTCACAGCAGATTTTTGCTGGAGGTTTGAATTTTTCCAGCTAATCCATGTCTGGCCGAAAATTTGGCTCATAACTAGTCCTCTTTAGTTAGCGTCATAATGTAAACATTTAATAATAGGATATAATTTGAATGATCAAAACAAATCACATGCCCTTCCATGGATGCATGTAAACAGTACCCTATAGCTAGGAATAGGCATTGGTTTCATTTTACACCTGCATTAGACTAATTTAAGGACTCACCTGGTGGTCTAGTGGGCAGCGGGGTCCATCGCTGCTCCTCCTTGTTCCTTCTGTGCCAGTTTGCTAAGGCACCCGCGGCGCGATGCTTCCTCCTTTGTTGGCGCATGTGCGAAATTTTAAATATTTAAAGGGGCCTTTGACATTTTGTCATTGCCGGTTATAGGTTAACTCTTTTGAGTTCCTGGTGCCTTGAGCCTGTATCCTAAGTACCTGTTGTGACCCCTGTCTGACTGACTACCATTGTTACTCTACCATCTGTATTCCGACCCTCCCTACCTGACCTTTCTGATCTGATCTCCCAGTTTGACCCCTGCCTGACTCCGATCCTGCCTGATCCCTCTGCTAGTCTTCCTGGTTTGACCTTGGCCTGTCTGACTCCGTCTGTGTTCTGCCTGTCCTGACCAGGCCTGATCTGACTATGCTTTCTGCCTTCATCTTGTCCTGTGACCTTGTGCCGTAGACCTTGGTAATAGTGCCCCTCGCTAGGCTGAACCCTTTCGCCTTGCATCTCTCGTGAAGTCCAGGTAGCATCCAAGTAGCTGAGGGCTCCTCCCGAGGCCAACGGCGGTCACACTACTGGTGAAGTTTGAGCCGAGACCAGGGTGCTTGACATCTGTTCTGGTTTGGGTTCCGTACGTAATTTCTCCGCCGCACACCTCCTTTTCACAGTCCTGCAGTGGTGGTGCTGGTTCTCTGTCAACCCGGCGGGTCCCTTAGCAACCGTGTAATATAAGAACGGTCCGCACACAGAGTTGTTTGCAGTTGGGGAATATGCCCCTTTTATTTATACTACCAACATATCAACGTTTTGGGGGGTACAACCTCCCTTCAGCAGGAAGGGTGCCAACCATGACAACTGATAAACTATTGTCTTTAACTGGCTGTAATGGATAACTGCACTTGTGTACATGTACATTTCTTCAATAAATTAATCATATAGGTAAAAGATTAAAAAAATCACAGAAAATGAATTTAGAAGTTATATCTGTATTTCAGATCAGCCACAGCATAAATAAATAAAAAAAAATCATCTATATATATAAAAAAAATGCAATGCGTTTTATGTGCACCAGAAACTAGATAAGATGAATAAAGAAGAAAATTACAATTTATATGAGATCCCTTGAGTCCTAAAATACAGAATTTGTATTACAATGGTGTTATGTTTGTTTTGTTAATATGTTTGTGTTGTCAAAATGTCAAATTACAGTGTTCATTTTGCATTCGTATTATCAGAGTCTCTTACAGCGCTTTACTGCACACACGAGACTCCTATGCACTTGTACAAAGAAGGAAGCAGAAAACATTTGGAAAATCCTGTGAAGAAGAGAAAATCTATTTATAGAACTCAACCAAGCTGATTTCTTTCTTTTGAACCCAATCCTGTCATAAGCATATTTCTGAATATCAGGACCATTTTTTATTCAATTCTCAAATTTTATTATCAGCAGTTTCTTATTTAATAAGTATTTCATTTAGTACCTTAAATAATAAGGTTCTACAAGCTGAAGACCAGTAAGAATGACAATATAAGAGTTCCCAAGAAATTCAATCTTATATATTTATAATACACAAGAACAATGAATATACTGTAAATTATATCCTTATAAACAGTACTTAGTGATGTCATCAGTCATAATCTGTGATTAGTGATGTCATTTCTATCTCATGACTCATTAATGCAAAGTCTTCTTCCTCATGTTTTTATATGGTAATGGAACTCCTTGGTGACTAATATTTAGTGAATAAAGTACCTCCTACTGTAAAACATAGCGGAAATTATAAGTCACTGAGGAGTTCCATGGCTATATAAAATCTTGAGGCAGAATGGCGAGTGGTTTTATATAGGTCATGGAACTCTGAACATCTGCCATGCTCAACATTAGGGAGGTCTTTGGGGCCTAGTTTGCTGCAAAAGGTCCTAAATGCAGAAAGATTACTTTATGCCAATAGCTGGATTTATTAATCTGTCTCTAAATTCTAGATTTATATAGATAAACAGTGAATAGTTAAATATTATGCCGTCAACAGGGTCCAACCAAAATACAGTAATCGATCACAGGCACATTGAACAAAAATCATACCTCAACAAAATATTTGCACCTAATTGTGACTAATTGAGGCCACGCATATTTATGATAAATCACAACTGGGTTCTTCACAATTGCATACATTTGTGGGGAAAAAATCACAAAACATACAGCCTTGCATGCACTTTCATACTAATTGCATCAGTAAGTCACACATTTTCATGGAAAGAAAGTTTTACTTGCCAAAATCTTTACATTTCAAGTGCTCTAGTTACCCACAGTAGCCGTGTGTTTCATGAAAATCACCCCAATCCTTTACTGCCAGTACAGTTTTTCCCCAGTTTCAAAATCTGCTAAATTCTGTATTGGACACATTTAAAATCTTGTTGTTTGGATGGTAGGGTTGCTTTAAAAAAGAACATATGTATTTTAAAGAACATGACTAGAAAGTATGCTGTATGCTGAATTTGCTGCATCAGTCCAGAGTTCAGCAACCCTAAAACAGCAGGGTCCATAGTAAGTCCCCACCTTCCTTTGAGTGTCAGTGACACTGCACATGCTCAGAGTAGTCTGGGCAAATGCTGCTAAAAATCTTATCTTAAGGGCAGTAGAAAATTGTCAAAATATTAGCAGAAAGTGGGCTTTGAGCTGATGCTGATGCTGATGTACAGTATATTGTGAATCAATCACCAATCTCAGTTATCTGACAGCAGCATGTTATATGAATCATCAGGGGAAAAATGATGGTGAACTACTGGGTGCAGTATCATTGTTAACTGCTAAAGGACAGGTTCTGGTACAGAAGACCAAAACATAATGTGTAGCATTTTAATATATTTTTAGTTCTACTTTAACACCGTATGAGCTGGCATTGTTTAGTATTTTCAAGGCCAGAGCAGTGTTTTAGTTTGCTGGCTTAATGTGGATTAGCTGTTCTGTTTTATAACACACCAAAGAAAATGTTGTAGTTTTTCAGGCCAGAAATGAATGTTATTACAGGAACATTACATAATGCATCTAAAAAATAATTGCATAATACACACAATAAGGATTTTTATATTTGAAAATATCATTTTTTTTCCAAGATACGGGAATTGCAAAAAGAAAACACAATTTTGTTCTCAAGAAAATGCAGTGGATGAACTAATTTCTCCAAATTATGCATTAAAAGTAGAAATGTTGACTGTTATAGCATAGTTATGATTTTAATCTAGAAATTATGAATTTTTTATATAAAAAATGTGTTGAAATGTTGCCATTAAACTTTGGAATTTTGACTTTTAAATGCTAATCTATGAGTAAGACTTGAAAAACATTTTTATTGGATGTATATAAATTAATCATTTTCATGCCTACAGTTTTTCTTATAATTAGATTTGCTATAATGAATGCAATGTCTAAACATTATGTTTAAAAAACAAAGCCAAAATAGGTCACTTATTTTGCAAGTCTACATTCATTCATAACATGCCCCATCTTGTCCCATTTTAATGGAGTTGGGGCAACAGTTTCTACAAGGTAGGTTCTCAACACATAAGGGGCAGATTTAGGGTGACGAATTTGAAGGGTTTTAGCACAATTGGATCAATTTGAACGATTTTAAGCATTCAATCGAATTTTTTTTATTTCGATCTAAAAAACTTTTTTAAAAAAACCCTATGTGAAAAAAATTATTTTTAATTTTAATTTGAATCTTTTTGATTGTTATGTATGCAGATGAAAAAGACACTTTTATACTATAGGGTTTATTGATAACCATGGACAAGGTGCATCCTCATTTCTTTGTGTCATAACTATTGTTTGTATCCACAGGCGTGTCTCCTGGCTGGAACACCCTACCATGCTATTTATTCAGTAAGTGAATGACACAAACAGACAGAACTCCAGCATTGAATCCCCTGCCCATAGTAAACAAGTCCTTATGAGTTTAGCTGCAGGGCTGCAGAAAAGACCCTCAGACTAATTTTTCTAATGAACTAAAAACTTCAATATCTTTGCACCTAGCAATTCTTGACACCTTAAGATGACCATAAGTTATGAGACTAGTCAGACTATCAGTGAAAATTTACACCCCTCTTAGGTCTAAACATGGGCATACACAGACAAATAATAACTGCCAACTCCACCTGGCCTGTGTATGGAAGCAAACCAAAGGCCTGCCCATCAGAGAGAAAATTAGCCTGATGTTTATCAGACAGGTTTGACACATTTTCATATGATCACTGATGGATCTTCTGTTCAAAGACAAGCTTTAGGGAAGTTCTCATAGGAAATTGGGAAGCACACTAGTACCTATTATTGTGCCAGCTCTTGGATTTGGGTTAAGGTGGATTTAGACATAGCTGCTCCGTGTGTGCATAAATATTCACAATTTGCAATGTTTGCTATATTTAAAAAGCTCTTATGGACATCCACAGTAATAAAAAAAAATTGCAGTTCTGTTTGCACATTAGAAACACTACTGTCATTCAGCTTTATAAATATAACCATGCTCAGGGCAAATATATTCACTGTGCAAAGAAATCAGTGTGAAGTTTATAAATGAGCCCCAGTGAATATATTTGCCCTGTGCATGGTTATATTTATAAATATGAATAAGATTCATATGTGCCAACCAAATTGTTATTTTTTTTCACACTGCAAATGACCATAATAGCTTTTAAAAAATTAAAAATAAAATAAAAAAAACACACAACAGTGCAGTATTTTAGTGTACAGGAAAAAACAAGGGCAATGCAAACATTTTCTAATAAATATGCGCTGTGCAAACTTTATAAATGACCCCCTGTGCTGGTATATAGCTGCCTTTGAGATCCTTAGTTGAGGCTCTCTTGTGCTTTTTGTCCTGAAGTGCTATAAAAACTTTTAGATTTATTCATTGTAAAAATCATGAGAAACTCAAATACAAAAATTCCCCATGTAAAAGCTGGCGAGGTCCTATAGAACTCAATGGGATCTGTGCTGATTCTATTGGACCTTTTTTATCCATTCATATTTTTAGAAGTTTTGGGTAGTGGGGGTTCACTAGTAATTGTCCAAACATTTTAGGGGTTTTAGAAATGTTCGCTTTTCGGTGAGTCGCGTCACAACGAAGCGCGACTCATTTTTTTCAGCGAATTTTCGCTGGCGTTTCGCAAATTTAATTTCCAGCGCCGAATCGCGGGAATTCACAGCGAATTCGCCCCTGGCGAATAAATTCGCTAATCACAGTGGGGTGTTTAGTTGGCTGCCAGTGAAAATGTCTCCAGTACTGAATTCTATTAAATGCTCTTTAAAATATAGGATAAATAGTTTAATTACCATTTTGGCTCCGTTTGTTAGCAATTGTTTGAGATCTTTTCGATTATAAAATAATAGTGCATCAGAAATATGTTACAGAACCTCCTGATAAAAGCATCATTATGGTATTTAAATAAGTCCCTAATAGGCACAATAAGTCTTTTCTTTGCAAACAAAACAGGAAATTTGATAACACTAAAGAAATAACACATTGCATGACATCATTTCAGATAACTGTTTTTGATTTCTAAGCAAAGTGCTTGCAACAAACCAGATTCTAAACTACAGTATATTGAAACAAGTTGAAAAAAAATACCTGACAAGGTCCTTGCATTCAGAAAAATGAGATTTTGAATCTAATATTACTAAGCGAAAGGCAAATGATTTAAAAAAAAAAAAAAATAGCTAAAGTGAATAATAATTTCATGTATACTGCAGGGGATTACATTGTTTGCAAAATACTAAAACAAAAAAAGCCACATTATGACGGGTATAATTCATGAGTTGCTATACAAAATCTGAAAAATCCATTAAGCGGCAGTTACCATGAACAAAATAGAAACCCTGATATACTTCTAAAAAATGTGAGCTTGAATTTCAGCATTTCTCAAGTGGGATTTGGAATTATAGCACAGACAATGAGTTTCTTTAAGTTCTGACATACCAACTAGGGGAGTCACTTTTCCAGTAGACTGCCAACACATACACATGCGCCAATAATTGGGGAAAGCCTCACGCAGGGAGGAATGAAAGAATGTCTCACCAGAACGGACTTACCTCAGGTTGCAGACAGATTTTGTTGCTCTTGCCGTGCGATATTATAAGGCACCATTTATTGAACTTAATTGTTCAGACCACAAGCTGAACTCTAGAAACGAGAAACGGGTTCTGTTAATATGTATTACTTATTCATGAGCGAGGAATATGGTACCATTCTATCTGCAAAGCATGTCAACATGAGTCAGAATGTAAACTCTGATTTTATTGCTCCCCTTTGTTGTCTCTGTAACACTTTCTTGGCTGTATTAGAACCAAACCAACTAGCATGAGTAGAGCATGGGCTACATGCGACCCTCTTTCATCAGGTAGGGCTTTCGCTAAGTGGAAATACATGTGTGAGGTAGTTAAACTACAACTCAATACTGCAAGGTGTGTAAAATAACAGGTGTTGGACGCCAGGGGTTCTTTGCAAACACAATAGAACAATGTTTATTTACAAGACAGCACCACAGGGTAAATGATACTTACAACACAGTGGATCATATGCAGCTACATGTATGCAGAGGAGTAGCAGGTACAGCATTGGAAAGACTCTCAGGTAGGATTAGTAAGTGGAGTTGATAGGATTACCATCCAGGATATCAGTACCTCATGTGGTCCGGATCCCAACAGCAGATTTGGGTCAGGGGTTAAAGAACTCTTCCTGCAGTCCCTTTCAATACTGAGGTCCCTTCACTTCAGGCAAAGTAGAGCCTGGGGGAGAGCTACTCCCTTCTATCCTCCTTGTTGGAGCTTGAGCTGCCCGTGCTATCTTTCCTCTCTGAACTCACTTATTCTAGAAAGTGCTATAACAGAAGTAACTGTCACTAACTAGTCCTCATTCACGGGGTCCCTGTATCCCCGACTTCACTAAAGGTTGCTGTTTCCTTTAGGGCCGAACGCTTCTGGGGCCTTGTTGACTCCCAGGCTCAGTGGAACCTCTGCCCAGATCGACTGCTGCAGCCAAAGAGGAAGTGCCCCTCCCTGCAAGTACTTTTATTACAGCACTGCAGGGAGTGGTCACAACCTGTATCAATAATTTGTTACATGGGATTTAGCCCAGTAACAGGAAAGAGGAAGGTAAGGGGTAGGGAATGAAGCCATAAGGGCCATGCTACTTATGGGTCCCTACATCTCTATCTTAGATTTCATACTAAATATAACATAAATTATACATTTTCCTTTTTTTTTTATTTTTACTGCCTCAACTTTTAGTGACTTATTGGTGTCACGGTCGGCACCCTAAACCAGAACTAGTGCCAAGCTCCCTGGTCTCGGCTCGACTTCACCATTAGTGGGACCGCCTTTGGCTTCGGGAGGAGACCTCAGTTTACTCGGATGCCACCTGGACTTTTCGAGAGGAGCAAGGCGAGGAGTTCTGGCAAGCAAAGGGGCACGACAGTTGTTAAAGTCAGTTAGGCCGAAGGTCGCGGTACAACAGGATAAGGCAGAATCATAGTCAGGCAGGCTGGGTTGAGGCAGGTGGATATCAAGGATCGTCGGGAAGGCAAAGGGTCAAACCGGGTAGTCAATCAGAATAGGATTAGGCAGAAGGAGTAGTCAAGATACATGCTGAGTTTGAGTACGGATATCAGGATGGTCAAAACAGGCAAGGTCACAGCAGGAGATCAATATCAAAACAGGAACAGACACACAAAGGCTCAGAGGCACCAGGAAAACAAGTCCTATCACGGGCAGTTTGTGAAAGACCGAACTGGCCTTTTAAACATTCAAATTTCGCGCCATTGCGCACTAAGGGACTGGGCACAGAAGAGGAAGCATTGCTGCAAGCCGCAGGTCTGCCAGCGTCCCTGCTGCCCCCCCTACTAGACCACCAGGGTGAGTTTTTATTACAATTGGATTACATTTGCAGTTGTTTTATCCTCTACTAAATTATTTACAAGGAAAACATATCCACAATGTATGTATACAGTATTTTTGTACCAAAATGTAGAACTGCAGGAAAGAGCAATAGAAAGCCATAAAATCTAAACACCTCATTAGAATGTCATTGTCTACCTGAGGCTAAAGCTACATTTAAGTTAAATTTCCTCTTGACTCAGTGCTTCTAAATAAAGGTAAACTTTAATGTGCTCTGGTCTTAGCTACTTAATGGATGTTTTCACCCTGACTTTTCAGGAGATTTAAAAAATTTGGGAACATGTTAGGGAATATTAAACACATTCATTTCATCCCTTCTGAAGAAATAACAAGAAAATAAAAATAATTAAGTAAATACAGTTTACAGATATTGTGCTTTTGTCATGCTTAAATTGCACATACTACATTTTATAATGGGATCTCTTTTCCAGAAACCCATTATCCAGACATCTCAGAATTATAGGAAGGTCATCTTCCATGAAGTCCAAATGTTTCTTACTTTTAAAACTGATTTCTGTGTTATGTTTTTTGCAGCCGTAAATCTCAGGTCCCAAAAACTAAGGGGCAGTTGCATAAATTTAAAATTTTGATTCCTTCGATCATCAAATGATCGAATGATCGAATATCCGATCATTCGATCTATTCGATATTTGATGATCAAAGATGCCAAATTTGCATATCCGATTTCACAAAAAATTTCGATCATTTCACGTGAATTTCGTAAATCGGCCCCTAATAGTAGGTAGTAGAAGAGCAGCACTCAAAGAGCAGTATGTAAAAGTTCAAGATGTCTATTTTGGTACACAAGGAAGTAGACAAACACTCTGGATAGCAGATCCTTTACATAACATTTTTCACTAGGTTTAACCGCAAAAAAAGACATCCATATAATGGGTGAAAGGAAATGTCAAAAATATTGTGTCCATAGACTTCAGTGCATTTTTTTCACCCTTTAGCAAATTGTCATTGAAGAGACACTGGGCAGATTCACCTATTACCACTTGCAAACTTTTAGATTGCAAAGATTTATTGCTCAAGTTTTTTAACATTTTTGTGCACAACAAATATTGAAGTTTCCAGTTTTTGGAAAAGCTTACAAGTTTTCGCTCAAAGATATTTGAACTTGCTGGTAAATCAGAAACATTATTTAATTGCAAGAGGCTTATAATTAAGTAAGGATTCTTTTTTGTTAAGGTTACTATTTGTACTAGTATATACTGTCTGTTGACTGTTTACCATGGGTAACGGCTGTTCAAAGTGTCCCTATATTTCTGCATTACAAATTGGTTTCGCTAGACTCTCAAACTCTCAAAAGATTCAACAGTACTAACATTACATTACATTGCTGTGTCTACTGGGATCAAAAAGGATTGTTTCAGATTGCTCTTTCTTTTGGCTTAGTAGAAATGCATTGTTTCCACTTAAGAGTTCTCTTGGGGGTATTGCTGCAATTCTGTAATACACAGAGAAACAAACTTTGGAGGCCAAACCAGAGTTTTCACAGTCTGTCGCTAAAAGACAATGTATTTTATTTCCCAGCTGACCAGATTTTTTAAAGATTGGAGGCATCTTGAAAATGGCTTAAATCAACTACTCTTGTATTCTTCTTTTTTTCAGCAGAAAATTTTTGGTTGCATTCTCTGCCAGTGCCTTGTACCTGCACACATGTAATATAAGGTAAAGCAACAGTTCCAGGTCATTGGGCTAATCTACTGTAGCTAGGTTTGTCCTCCAAAATACTTCTCTACAATTAACCACTATAAAAAAGAAATCAGAGACTCTTATGTTAATGACCTGCTAATTGTAATTGGATATACATTTTTTTAAAGACATATTATAGTAAAGTTTTTATTTTAAAGTACTTTCGGCATTTTACATTGCAATTTGAGAATGTTAATTGTGTTATGATTTGCTATTTCATTGTTCATTATTACAATGTGTGTCACAGCTGTGCATCATTTGGATGAGCTACCTAAGGAGATATGTTCCAGAGGGGTGGACATTGACAGATGAAATTGTTTGAGCCATGTCACAGCGGGTTGGATATGGCATCTTTGCACTGTAATACAAATCTTCAAAGTTGCCAATATGTTGATTAGTTAATTTGTTGCTTTGAGATACCTCTCTGTTTGTGTCAGCTTTGCATACTTCCATGGTGGTGTGGAGGCTCAGTAAGTGGAAAACAAATACTGTATGATGAAGTAATTTATACCACTAGATAAAAATAGAGATGTGAGGTAAAAATGCTATTTTTTTTTTTAATTACTATCACTATTACTAATATTTGTTAGTGTACAGGACTGGTAAATTAGTTCCCCAGAAATATTTAGCAGGCAGTCCTCTAGTGTATAGACATCTAACTGGGTCCTAAAATACAGTTAGGAGGGGGAACTGTTTCCTTCTCCTGCTTTAAGCTATGCCCTTTGGTGTTCACACAGTAACCAGTAGATGGCACTGTGTTAAAGTATAAAAGCCTTGTGAGCCATGTGCTCAGGGTCCATCTTGTGCTGACGCTAGCCTGAGCAGACAGGCAGAGCTCGAGTGGAACCTAGACAGGTCAGGTCTAGTAAGGATAGGCTACTCACCTTCATAGGTCACTCTAGAAGTGACAAATTAAAAACAAGAATACCCCAGCACTCCAATATACAGCCCCCTGGGAAACCTATTTTTGCACAACTGAACTGTAACTAAGACTCTAGGGGGCAGATTTATCAAGGGTCATATTTTGAAGTACAAAATATTCGAAATTCGACCATCTAATTAAAATCCTTCGACTTCGACTATCGAAGTCGATGGATTTTTCACTGAATTTGGCATTCGTTCAATCGAAGAACAATCGAACTTCGAAAGATTCGAAAGGATTTTAGTGTACAATTGAAGGATTGTTCTACAATAAAATAAAACTTAGAAAAATGGTCTAGAAGGTCCTCATAGGTTAACAGAGCACTTCGGCAGCTTTTATTTGGTGAACTAAAAAAAAATCAATTTTTTTTTAAAAAGACTACTTAGAATTTCGAAGTCAAAGGATTTTACTATTTGACCATTCAAATCGAATGGTTGAAGTAGCCTATTCGGAGCATAAATATTCGGAGTCTCATCCGAAGCATATATATTGGGAGTGGATCTCATAGCAGAGTAAGGTACACTCAATTTACTATAGCGCAGGGGTAGGGAACCTATGGCTCGCAAGCCAGGTGTGGCTCTTTTGATGGCTGCCTCTGGCTCGCTGCCAAATCATCCAGGGGCGATCTTTAAAAAGGAATTGTTTTTTTCTGTTTTTTTCCTCCAAGTGATTATTAGTTATTTATTTCTATACAGTAATGGCACTTCCTGTGCCGGGCGGAACCTCCCTCCTTGCCCTCACCTCCCCCTACCCTGCTTCCTCTTGCCGGCAACTTAGAACTACACTGCAGCTTCCAGTAATCGCCAGGCTGACCTCCCTCCTTGCCCTCACCTCCGCCTCTCCTGCTTCCTCTTGCCGGCAGCTGCCTTAGAACTACAGCTTAAGTCAGAGCTGTCCGGTGGCGAAGCACGTCTTGCGGACGTACATCAATTACATCACTGATGCGACTCGGAAGAGAGGTGTCGGCCTGGTGCGTCGTTGTGGCTCATGGTCAGTGCTCGCAGCCCTGAAGATTGGATTCTGTACTACTGTGAAGCTTCCTGCTGCCAGGTACAGATTTGGGGCCATATTTTTTAAAGTTGCTGCTGGGCTGGCACAGGTACATAGATAGGTACATAGATATTTTTGGCTGCTGCTACATAAAATGCACATATTTATTTGAATTTAGTTTTAAACATATTGTATGGCTCTAACAGAATTACATTTTAAAATATGTGGTGTTTATGGCTCTCTCAGCCAAAAAGGTTCCTGACCCCTGCTATAGCGCTACATTAGCATTAAAGAGCTTGTGTGGAACCTGACATAATATGGTAAGTAATGGTTCTAATTGGAATCTGAATGGCTATAACATGTTAAATAAAGATTATTTTACACCTTGTTGTCCAATAAAAGTGACATGCTGTTAAGAGGCATATAATCAAGTATTTTACTTAGGGAAGCTTTAAAGAAGATAAAATAATAGGGCCCTCTCAAATATCACAAAAACATAAGCCTGACTTTCCATCTCCTAGTTGAATTTCACAAAAAACTAAAAAAAATTGAATTTCTAAATTCAAATTTGAATTTTGACTTTGCCTCTTGATAAATCTGCCCCATAATGACAGCAGGGGTAGAGATGTAAGAGTGGTAGGACCAGGGGACTCGAGGTCCATGGAGGGCTAGGGGTATGCAAGGAACTGGCCAAGCTTTGTGCCCAAGCATGTGTCTCTTCTGCCTACCCCTGCTTCTGGCCCTGACTAGGGGGCTCCAGGAGGGAATTTACATTTTTCTACAATTTGTTTTTACTAATCTTTGTTTTTATGGTGTATTATGAACATGTGGTTTGAATTCACAATCTTGGTAAAGCGTGAAAGTTACAAGAAATGATTTTGTGTAGTATTTAAACTTTTCTAGTAATCTGCACTGAAATGTTATTTTCCAGAAATAGGGTGTGGCATATTCTGAATAGGTGAACATTTTATCTTTAAACACTGAAGAATATCATTTATAGGGAATGTGTTATATTTAATCATAGGGAAAGGGTCTTTGGGGACTGATGTGGTCATAGTTTGTACTAGTTTCTTAAATTTCTTTTAGCAGTGTTCTACATTGATTCGAGAGGATATAGCTGTAAGAGTTTAGGTATGCAGAGATTTTTCCAGAGTTTCCATTTACAAGTCGGGAACTGATCAAGCAGAAGATAACAAGGAGTGTATTATTTTACCGTAATGCAAGTTTTGTTCTACACCTAGAAATTAAACAACCTGATAACTTGTTTTTTTGTTTCAACTGAATGATTACAACAAAATATTGAGATTAGCACTAACTGAAAGAGACTTACAGAAAGGATGAATGAGAGGAAAAACAAATAACAGTGGAAAAAAAGAAAGACATATGAGAGGAATATATAACAAGAGAACGGCTCCCACCTGTGCAAACAGGGATGCCATGAAAGTGGAATGGTGGATGGAAGAAGTGGGCAGAAACAAGAAACAGCCAGCACTATAAAAAGGGTCTTTGAAAAAAGTTTTTAGCGAGGCCAAGTACCTGTAAGCATATTTGAAAAGAAGTTGAAAACTCAAGGGCAGTTAATAAGAAATGCATGTATAAGCAATGAATCATTTAAACAGGGAACAATGAACAATGAAACCCAATTTGGTAGGTTGAAACTGGCGAACTAGGGGAAGTTATTTGACTGTCGAATATTCAAATAGATTTTTATTAGAATTATTTGAATCATTCGATTGTCGAAGTGGTCTTCAAAAACATTTGAAAATTCGATTTTGAATCTTTTTGAAAATTCGATCGAATTTCAAATCATTCATGTGAATTTAGTAAATCTGCCCCTAGAGGTTCAGGTCCCTCTAGGACAGAATGGCTTTAGTGGGCCTTGGTGTACCCAGGCCCCCTGGAAAAATCCTGATAGGTCTGACACCAGGAGCCAAAGAGGAAGATCCACCCCTTCTCACTCAGTATACCAAAGTGTGAGAGGATATGGTCACAGCGCCTCCTTGTCAATAACTAAGAAATGCAAATTACAACTACTGTAGCTACATGGGTATCTGCCCAGCAAACTAGGGAGATCAGGAAGTGTAGGAAATGTAAAGCTATAGGGGCACAGTAACCCTATGGGTCCCTACAATAATATCTCAAAATTAAAATCAAGCATCAAAGTTAGTGTGAGAAATGTACTGTATGATTACTATGACAATCAAGAGTTGGTTATCTTGGTCATCACATTGAGCCTGCTTCTGCATTACTTACCAGATCTACCAAATTTAAGGTAATGTAATAGCATGCATAAAGGTTGCTTCAGACCTACTAACATATAGCAACCAAACTGTTTTTTTTTCCAAACAACTGACCAGTGTAGCATTGCTATTTGTTTCAAGGACTTGAACACATTTTCAGCTTTTATTACTGCAATAAATATATTTAATTTTTGCATAGATTTAAAACAAGCTCTAACTTTTTTTTTGCTCAAGACAAGTTTATTAGGAACCATAATTACATACCAGTAAACAAACATAGCATTGTAATCAGCACTCTTAGGGACACCTTATGTCCCTAAGAATTCATCTAGAGTTGTGTCTAGCCATTGCTGCCAAATTCCCCACCTATCCTGGAGTTGTCCATTTCTGGTTTGTACAATTTTCTCTTTGTTGCAAGTAGAGGTAACTGATTGGTACCCGTTTTCTATAGTTGGGGGGGAGCTGCTCTTCCAGTTCAGAGTTATTTGACCCCTGACATGGAACAGGGCTTTGGATACTAACTGCCTATGTGCTTCTGAAGCACACTCCGTAATTCCTATACCCAGGAAACATAGATCCGGAATTTGCTGGTAGAATAGTGCCTGTTATCTTAGATATGTGCTTTAAAATCTCTGCCCTGTATTTCTACAGTTTAGAGCACTGCACATTTCACCATCTGAGAATTTTTTAGCAGATCTGCGGCAAAAGTTTGCTGCAACAAAAAAAACTCAAAACAAAATTGTCACCAAGACCAAAAAGTCGCAGAGACAAAAAGTCTCCAAGACAAAATTGTCACAAAAATGCCCATTGAGATAAAAATACCCATTGAGTTTAATGTATTCAGAGTGAGAAAAAATAGTCATGTGTGTAAAAAAATTATGTGCGTAAAAATGCTTTTTTTATGTCCATTGACGTTGATGCATTTGCTAATTTTTTATCGTTTTGCAAATTTTTTAGGCAAAGCAAAATGAGACAGATTCACTCATCACTAGTAATCAGCTGAGAGAACCCTGTAATTACAACTACATTCGGGACATCAGTAATTCCAGGGTTCCAAGCATAAATAGGTGCAGACTAGGTGGGTGCAGTGGTTTTTAGCACAACTAAACAAAGGTGGGATGGGAAACAATGAATGCCATTAATACTTGCAAAATTTGGTTTCATTTTAGCACAAACAATGGGCAAAATGGCCCATGGGCAGTAACCCATGACAACCAATAAAATAGCTGATTTCATTGTTCTACTTGCAGTTGGCTTTAAACAGCTTATCACTGGGCAAATTTGCCCAGTGTTGATAAATGAGCTGCAATATGTTGATAAATTAGATTTTTTGAAAGCTTTACCTGCCAAGCACGGATTCTATATGTGCTGGAAGGCATTTGCTGCAACTGCCAAGAATGTAAGTAATGCGTTCTTTTGTGACATCATCGGTAGTAGACATGCTAAGAAAAACGAGTAAAAATCGATATGGCAAGGATCTGCGACCCGACCCTCAACCCACAAACCTGCAGAACCACCGGCCCGCTTCTATACCCATACCCAGAACTTCTACATACAACATGCTAAAAGGTGCAAAAAAAATGCTTTTTAACAATTTTGATATGATAAAATAAGTCCCTCTTTTCTCTGTACGGAATAGTCAGAAAAAGAAAGGCGTTTCTTAACTTAACTTTTGGCAGAGAGCCTGGAAGAACAGCTAACAGGTGCAAAAAAGATGCGGTCAAAATGTTGCAGCGTTACGTATGGAAAAAAATTTTTGTCACTCTTTTTACTTCGAAAATGTTTGGAGGTATGGAAATGTGAAAAAAAAATTGTAAAAAATTGCATCTTTTGCTTTGTGTGTCAATGAGAAGAGCAATTTACACTTGTGTTTCACTTAGTTACACACATGCCCTGCATTGTTAGTGGACTCTTATCTTTTCAAAAGAAAAAAAGGCCTCCCATTTTGCCAGCTTCTTAAAAACATCTGTGATTATTATTTAAAATAGTGAAACATTAAAAAAGCATATTTTAATATATATTCATTTATTTTTAAAAATATTTTTCACTGCACAGATTGTGCTGTTTTGAAGTGAAGCGACGAACGAGACGCGCAGCGAAACAAAACATGCAGCGAATTTTCGTGAGCCATCGGCGAATGTCGGAAATTCGCTGCGAATTCGCCTGGGGCAAATTTATTCGCCCATCACTACTTCTGGGTAGACATACATACCCAATTTAGATTCAGAGGAATGTGTACTTTGAAAATATATAGTTTTCTTGGATGAAGTACTTTTTCTACCTTTGCCCCACCCCCAAAATGATTTAAATGTGTTGATTTTACTTTACTGATAGCTCAAATGGGGTGTCTACATTTTGGGGCCCATATATGCCACATACTTAGATAAACCTATACATATTAGGCATCAAACTTTTCAGTGGACGATTCTGTAGATTGGAAGCATTGAGATAATTTTTCAAATAATTCAACAATTTCTATAAAAAATTATAAATTTAGGAAAGAATTGCAACTTGGTAGTTAAAAGTACATAGATATATTTAGCCATTTCTGATTCTATGGAATCTGTTCTTTCTAATAATGGGTAGTTTTCTAGGGCACCCCTACTGTTAGTGGAATGTTTGGCCTTGAAATCAGAAGTTTGCCATTTTGTGGAGCAGTACTTTGGAAATTTGGTAGCGTACTGCTTGTAGATTTTGATCTATACAAGTGATAAATCTCCATAACACTATGGGGCAGATTTACTATTGGTCGAATTAGACCAATCGAATTGCGGTTGAACCCTTCAAATTTGAATATCGAATTTGAAGGATTTTAGCAAAATTCGATCAAACGAACGATCGAATATATTAAAAATTGGATTGAATGATTAAATCGGTAAACGGTAGTGAAGTTGCACTACTGTTACTTCATCGCTAGCGATGCCTAATTTGCAGTAAATGTTACAGCCACTACATTCCACTACACAAGCCCAGGAAACCTTTAATAAATAAAATAAAGTTGTCCTATTGCCCTAAACATGTGCCCACTGTATAGTTGAGTTGCCATATGTTAGGAAATGAAGGGGGGGAAGGAGGGTTAACCCCCAAAAAAATTACACTATTTTTCAGACTATCACCCTAAAAAAAAGTAAAAGACGCCAGCGTTTTTTTTTTGGCACTGAGAAAAGTTTTTTTTCAAACTCCTATCTACTGTATTGAACTTCGCCAGGTCTGCCCTGGAGAAGTAAAGTCTAGCGCAAGAGGTAACGTTCAGTGAAATGGGCATCTTAGTGAATTATAGTAGTTATGTCCCTTCGTCAGTGCGCAACTTCGCTTGGTGTAAGAGTTCAAAGTTGCGCTAGTCTATTTACTTCGCTATCAAATTTTCACCAGGGACACTGTTAGTAAATTGGCAAAGGTGCGAAATTACATCACGCTGTGTTAGATGCTTCGCGCTTTCGTGAATTTGCCACATTGACCTTTTCAAATCGGCTGTGTACTCATACATAAAATTAATTATGTTTCTGTTATATGTGATTGTACTATGTGAAACATGATTTTTTTTTTCATTCATTCATTCATTTTCATTTTATTAGACACTTTGAAGCCTATATTATTTTACATTCTTTTATAGAAGTGGAATTACCAAAATTCTAGCATATTTTGAAAGCTCAGGTTGTCCTGAAAAGACATATATTGTTTTCCTGGGAAAAGTAAAAGACCCCCCCCCCCCAGGAAAGGCCCTTAAAGGGAAAGAGTACAAAATGTTCAAAAATGGTAAAACAGTGGTGAATCTATCATTTGCAACCAATAAATAACGATAAGAGCCAAGTTTTAACAAAATACCTAAAATAATGTAATGCATGTTACACATTTTTTTAAATCTAGATTGTATAAAGGTTAGATAACTTATGGTTGTTCAGATAAATTGTAATATTTGTAGGAAAATGCAATATTCAGGAGCACCTCCACTAACAATAACATCATCCATTCTCTACCCGTTGTTAGCATTTCTTTCCTTTCTGGTCTGTGACATCTTTATGGCCTATTAGTTGCATAATGGTCTTATCCTTAAATGACATTCTGCAATTTTCTCTGGCTCAGCTGTTTGCACCTTTTTTATCTTTATCCTGTACACTTAAGCAGTTTTTATATTCACAGACATTCAGATTCATGGAATTTACTGTAAGCTCTTTCATGAAACAGATGAAACTGCCAGTTGAAATGTGACAGTTGCAGCAGAAGTTATAATAAGATCATGTGGACAAAAAGATAGAATTACGTTAAAGTAAGAGATTAACTTCAAATACTTGTAAGAAACTTTGCTTTTCTGCAGACATTGAAAGATATTGAAAAAAACACTGTAGTGGAAAGCTATTAGAAGCTCTCCATTAATTTTCTTCTGCTATCAGGGAAAGGCTATGGGGCACATTTACTAATGGTTGAATTTCAAAGTGAAAAAACTTTGAAATTCGACCATCGAATTTATTTTTGGGGGTAATTTTTAATTGAAAATAACATGATTGCATGGTTCGAATCGAAAGATCGCATCGTTCTAACGATATCCCTTTAAAAATATTCAAATTTGCAGATTCACTAAAGCGCGAAGCATCTAACGCTAGCGCTAATTCGCCAGCGTGATGTAATTTCGCAACTTCACATGTAGGGCAATGGGACAACTTTATATAATTTATTAAAGGTTTCCTGGGCTTGTGTAGTGGAATGTAGTGGCTGTAACATATACTTCTATTATAAATTAAAGTTCCCGCCGTATGCAAATTAGGCTTCGCTAGCGTAACAGCGCTCTGCCTAGTGAAGTAAAACTAGCCGCAACTACGCTACCATTCGCCGACCTGAGTGTAAATTCGCACTTTAGTGGATTTGCGTAGTGCTGGCGAAATTTCGCCTGGCGAAGTGCGGCGAACGCTAGCGAATTTTCGGATCTTAGTGTATCTGCCCCTATGGGAGGTCTCTCATAGGCTATAATGGCAACTAGGCAGGTTTAAGGTGGCCAATGGTTGGATTCAAAAAATTTTAAAGGGACAGTGTGATAAAAATACCTTGCCCTGGTGGTCCAGTGTTGCTACGGGGACGCCCTCTGCGTGGTCCTACTTCTGTGAAATATTTAGTTACTTAGGGCGCATGTGCCCACGCCTCGTTTGCCTTATAGTCGCAGGTTGACACTCAGTGGGGCGAAATTCAAATGTTTAAAATGCCAGTTCACTCTGTAGCAAACTGCCCATTATAGAATTTGATTCCTGCTGGTTCCTGAGCCTTGTGCTATTGCTTATTCTTGTATATCTTCTTGATTACCTGTGTCTGACCCCAGCCTGTTTCTGACTACTCTACATTCTGTATCCTGACCCTTGCCTGCATACGGACTACCTCTTTTGTCTCATCCCATCTGCCTGATTACCTGGTTTTGACCTTTTGCCTGCCTGACAATCCAAGCTGTCCCCTTGCCTCGACCCAGCCTGTTTGACTATGAATCTGCCTACTCCTGTTTGTACTGTGACCTTTGGCCTTATAGACTTTCATACAGTCGTGCCCCTCTGCCTATCCAGAACCCTTATCTTGCACCTCTCGTATAAGTCCAGGTGGCATCCAAGTAAGCTGAGGGCTCCTCCCAGGGCCCAAAGGTGGTCACACTACTGGTGAAGCATGAGCTGAGACCAGGGTGCTTGGTGTTTGTTCTGGTGTTGGGTGCCGACAGTATTTTGAATTTTCACATTTTTTCAATTCAAATCGAATTTTGGGCTATTCTATAGTCGAAGTGGCCCAGAATTACTTTGAAATTAGATTTTTAAAAATTCTAACTTTATTTGAAAATTCACTTCGACCCTTAGTAAATGTGCCCCTACATCTCGAATGACCAGGTATGGAGAATTCTAAATACAATAAAGTCAGTTTATATTAGCCCTGGGTAGAGATTAACATTCTACCAATGTGCCTGTGGGTGACTTCATACTGGGGAGAGTGAGGACCCTTTTGTGGGTTAGAAAACACTCATCCACCTCCTTGTGCGGCTTGGCAGTATGTCAATGTTGTACTTTATTATAACACTAATTTTGTTACTGTTTTTATAAATAGAAATGAACCCTTTGCAATCCAGGGCCCTGAATCTATTTTGTGTATGAAAAGCGCTGGGGACAGCGCAGTGCCTTCACCCAGGGAACACTGAGGAGCACACCTCAGGGGGTTTCCACTAGGAAAAATAACACACAGTTTGCAGTAAAACAAATATAAACTTTATGTAAAACTGTAGACAATAACTGTAAAAGCAAATCACATAATATAACTCTTGGGAACCTGTGTGGACTATTAAACCCTGGCACAGTCTCTCAATGCCACAGTCCCACATTCCACTCCAGGTGGATAAATGTAGAATAAATCCGGTCAGTTCAATGTCCCTTCCCCAAGAGCTCTTATGTCCCCAAGTAACGCTACCTGTCCCAAGGTACCTTTCCCTTTGGAGTTAGATGTCCCTCCCACATGGCAGGTACTCAAGCAAGACCTGGGGAAATACACAGTGGTCAAAGTATACACAGGCAGGAGATAGAAACTGGCTCTCCATGAAGCTTTAAGGGGAATTCAATCCCCCCGGCGCAATGAGCACACACACATTCTTCATGCCTGGAGATTTCTGATCATCTAAAAGGAGTTTAGTACTTTTGAACTGTTGTACTGAATTATCTACATTTAGGTATTAGCCTAATATCAGATTATTTTAACTACTACTATAGTACCCTAGATCAGGGCCAAGCCGAGGATATGTGCAACTTCAACTGAATTGAGAGTGAAAGAGAGGGGAAGGGAGAGGGACGGAGGGGAGGTAGGGAGGGGGGGAGTGCTGATGGGGAGGGAGCAATGTAGGGAGGGAGGGAGGGGAGGGTGACAGGAGGGTGGGGAGAACAATGGAGAGGGTAACAGAGGGAAGGAAGGGGAATAAGAGTGGTAGGCAGAAGACAATTTTAGAGGTAGCTGCCCAGCAACCCCCTTAGGCTGCATCTTCTGTCTGCCCCTAGTTCTAGCCCTGTCCTAATTTACTGATATTTTGAAAACAATGATTCACTTGTTTAAAAAAAGGTCTTGTTTAAAAAAAAAAAAATTTGTTAAAGTTCACCCTTATTTAACTGTACTGGTTTGGATCTTGAGCCACACTTAAAAATATTTAAAAATATGTATACTTACTGACCACCATAAGGGAAAATTAGTGACACTTCAGGGTCTTTTCATTTCTTGTATTCCATATAAGTGTCAATGTATACATAAACATTTGTTTGTTGCTATTTGGCAGCAAGGGGGAGAGACAACAAATAGATGTGTGATGACCTGATGCACACATTTCAAGGTGGAGCTCATATTTAACGTTGAAAAAACTTAAACAAATTAGGTTTTCTCATTCAAAAGTCTCCTAAATCTATTTGTACAAGGATAGATCTATGTTTTACCATTTCCTGTTCTCATTACACTCTTGGCCACAAAAAATGTAATCCCTGTAAATCATTTAGACATTTTGTTAAATAGCAGCTACAACATTTTATTGCTTTCTAAATTGATTGGCTGACCACGGAGAACATCTTCACTGCACTTTTTTCCTAAATAATTTCAACATAGAAATAAAAAAAAATGTTGAAATATTTATTTGGAGTGAAGTTTCTAGGTTACAGTATTTCTTTAATAACAATGTTTTCATTTTCCACCCTGTTTCTCCAGTTATACGAAAACTTCTCAATGACTGTGTCTTTTTATAAAATGTAAGCCCTTGAAGACATTTTCCTCTGTATAACACATAACATAACTGATTAATTCTAAAAAATGGGAATCTTACTATTAAACATAATAGCATACCCTTCTATGGGCTTGAAAGAAAATAGCAATGATACTTTTTAGTACAAATTTTTTTTTTTTAAATCACAATTTTTTTTTTTTTATTGGGAATTTTATCACACAATAATATTTCAAACCACAAACCATAGCAACCAATCATCAATTAGATTTCAACAGCTCAAAAGATCTTATTGGTTGTTATGAGCAACCTCATTGGTAATGTTTCTCTCTACTTAGAGAGCATGCAGTGGCACAACTAGATATTACTGGGCCCCACAGCAAATTATTCTTGGGACCCCCAAAATGTCTAGAGGTTTTCTTGATTTGCCAATATTGATTGTAACTGTATATTAATGAGGTCTTTATGGGGCCCCTATACCTCCTGGGCCCTTAGCAACCTCAGGGTCTGCTAGATAGATATACCATGACCTGGATGAATGAGCTATAAGAATCTTGTGAAGGAATTATTAAAGAATAATAAGAAACATTTTTCAGAAATGCTTACCTCAACACTGCCAAACATTTTTCCTTCCATTTTGAAGAAGCAGGCACAAGTTGCATTAAGCCCAAACCTTTACTTACACTGAATGCAAGACAACATGGGACAGATTTACTAATTTCGACTTTCGAATAGAAAAAAAATAAAAAATTCGACCATCTGGCTTTTTCGATCAAAAATTTACCTTTTTTGTTCAAATAGATCCATTTTTGATCGAACAAAAACCGTTCGAATGGATTATTTGATTTTGGCAAAAATCCTTCAAATTTCAAAAAAATTCAAAAACACTTTTTAAAGATTCCAGGAGGTCCCCTATAGGCTAAAATTGCAATTCGGCAGGTTTAAGGTGGCAAAGTGTTGAATTCCGTTTTTTTTAAAGTGACAGCACTTCAAAATTCGAATTTAAGTTTGGCCTATCCGATAGTCGAAGTAGCCAAAAATTACTATGAAATTCAAATTTTTTTTCATTCGAATTTTCACTTCTACTCTTAGTAAATGTGCCCCTATGGGTAAAAACCCATGGTGATCTGCACCAAGAATTCAGTATCTTTGGACAAAACGATTTGAACTATCGAAAATGGACCTATTCTGGGCAATGTTCTGTCCAAAGATACTTTTGGGAAAATTCCTTAGAATTTCAAGAACTTTCAAAAATACTCCTTAAAGATTCCAGGTGGTCCCCCATAGGATAAAATAGAAATTTAGCAGCTTTAAGGTGGTGAAATGTTGAATTCGATTTTTTTTAAAGAGACAGTACTTAGGATTTAGAATTTTTTTCAATTCAAATCAAATTATGGGCTATTCCATAGTTGAAGTAGCCAAAAATTACTTCGAAATTGGAATTTTTTCAATTCAAATTTTCACCTCGACCCTTAGTAAATGTGCCCCACACTGTATATTCTGGAAATATCTAACTACTATAATTCAATTTAATGGGGGATATTTATTTAAGTAAATAAATTCTAGTTTTTTTATTTTCAAGATATTATACCCTGAGGCTGCAAAAAGTCTGAATATGAAAATCTGCCATCTAGTAAGTCAAATGGATAGGTCCCTATCCTGTTTGGAAGTTTCTGTGGCCTGCACTGGAATTAGCCTGAACATATGACTTTTTGGGCAAAATCCCCAAATTTTTTGTATGATTCAGGAAAAAAACATTTTTTCAGGTTTTTCCCTGAACTGATTAATTTATGCTTTTGAAATAAAAAATAAGGTCAAATCATGGATTCTAGTTTGGTCAGAAATATTCGGATATTTGAAAAAATATTTTCCTACACCCCTTACTAAAACCAAACCACAGAGGGGCCCTTTTTCATGCTGGGAGAGGCCAGGATAAATACACACCTTGTCAAAAAAACTTCCTAACAGTGAAGTATTTAAATAAATGTCAGATGTATTTTCAATTCCTCTTCTTCCTTGAAAACTCTTGCAAAAAAATGAGGTCATGTATAAACAGCCAGTCTAAATGTTTTTTTTATGAATTAACACTCACTCAGGTTTTGATTTTGCCCATTTAGTCACTGAAATGCCTTTCTCCAGTTATTAGAGAATGCTTTAGTTGAAGGCTTCACAAACATTCACTATAGAAACCCCAAACTGTTATTTTGGATGATAGAAACAGTTGTTTATATATCACTATTTTATTGCTCTTTACCAGACATTCAGCTACTTAGTTCGCAGTCAAAGGCCAGAAGAGGAGGTTGGAAAATCATAATACCAAAAGAACAGCAGTGGGTAAGATTTCACAGGTATCCATGGAGAGCGACTACTGTTGCTGTCTACAAAAGCATTTGCCAAGACTTTACTACAATGGTAGACAGAAAAATAGTCAAAATGGCAGTTTTACAATCAAGCTAGTGTTAAAATATAATTTCCTTGGGTAGTTTATTCCAAATGCTGAATTACAGAAAATTGTATTTTTATTGCCATAGATAATGTTGCTGTTTCGTATTTTTAATGTTTTGAAAATACAATTGAGGCTGCAGTGGAAACTGAATATTCACTTGCTACATAGCTTTTTACAGTTTCGTAGGATGGAAAGTAGTCTTATAGAATGCATATATTGTTTTTGTAGTTAGTTGTGATCTAAAACTTAAACTTCAAGAACTTATCGTATTTCTTGACAATAGGAAAAAATCAATCACAAAATAAACTCAAGATAACAGTCCTTACTGAAAATAGCTTAGGTTGCTGCTTTGAAATTCTTATGGCTTACTTTTGTTAGATGATGGGTTACATTCCAGGATGACCATGAACAGATTCTGGAAGATGGGTGGATTGTCTTTTGTGGTATATATTTCCTCAGTAGTACAAGCAATAAGCATTACCTGACAACGCCTTAGCAAATTACAAGAGGAACACTTCTACTCCAAATTGTGTCCATGAACTGGCAGGTTACTCACAAAGGACACAAACTTACTTATTAGTGGAGTCAAAGCAGCTCTATAAGTGACTTCAGTATCATGTGTTCACTGGGGTCACCTACCGTAGGCTCTAGATAACTTCCTCCTTGTTACTAGGGGATTTCAAGTGGGTGATGTTTATTATTACTCTCCCACATGGATGCCTGATTTTTTTAGTTTAAAGGGATTCTGTCATTGGAAAACATTTTATTCTTCAAAATGCATCAGTGCTGGTCCAGCAGAATTCTGCTCTGAAATCTATGAAAACAGATTGTTTTATATTTAAGTTAAAAAAAATGACATGGCATAGACATTTTGTTAGTTTCTCACAGGCCCTCAGGCATGTGCTTTGATAAATGCCAATCACTCTTTACTGCTACACTGCAAGTTGGAGTGATATCACCCCACCAACAATGGGAAGGTAACCATATAGCAGCATCCTGATACAAGTTAACAACTCACAGGTAGATATGAGAATAGCATTCAATAGTAAATATCCAAGTCCCACTGTGACTCTTCCAGTTACACTGAGTAAGAGAAACAATAAATTATCTGAAAGTTCCATTTTGCAGTTTTGGATCTTTCTGAAAGCACAGGATCAGGCACAACGACCAGAGACGGCTGCTTATACACCAATATTACAGCTATATAGCTAATACTTGTTGGTTCAGGAGTAAAATGTACATGATAAAAAGTATGTGTAATGTAAACAATGCAATTTAGGAATAAAAACTATATCATAAAAATCATGGCAGAATCCCTTTAAGCTTCTTCTTATATAATCACAAGGTTACATATTTAGAAGACCATCAGTGTATCAGCCATTAAGTGATACACTATAGCTCCAAGAAAATCTTCAGACAAATTCTCACTCTAGCCTCAAATAAATTTGCCTTCAGCCTATGATTTCAAGCATACAGTAACTAGGAAAGCAAACAGGCCTCCTTCCTAAATGGCCTACATGCTGCCCCCCAACCCTGCTTGATCCTCTCTTTTAATGTTATGAAGAAACACTTAAGAATGTAGAACATATAGAGCCAACACTATGGTCAAAGTTAAAAGGCACAACAACAAGCTGGCAAACACTTGCTATTCTCTCATAAAAATCTCTAGATTGTTTAATAGACAATCCTTCCTTTTCTAATCTACAACTCTTTCTAAATATGGTTATCTATCTATTTTACTGTATTTTATGGTATACCCAGCATTAGAAGACTTGTCATCTACAAAATACCTAGATCCTTCTCAGTTAAGCTCCCAACACACTGCCATTTAGAGTATAACTTGCATTTATATTATTTTTGCCAAAGTGCATAACCTTGCATTTATCAACATTGAACCTCATTTTCCAGTTTGATGCCCAATTTTCCAACTTAGCCAAACCACTCTGCAAAGTGGCAGCAAACTTCATGGAACCTATAGTTCTGCACAATTTTGTATCATCAGCAAATATATAAACAGTATTTTCAATGCCTACCTCCAAGTCATTAATAAACAAGTTGAAAAGCAAAGGACGTAGTACAGAGCAGAGCAACACTGGCACAATTAGAAAATGTTCCAATCACCACCACTCTTTGTAGTCTATCTTTTAGCCAGTTCTCTACTTAGGTACAAATATTCCAGGCCAACATTCCTTAATTTCACAATTCACATGAATGATTCGAAATTCGATCGAATTTTCAAAAAAAGATTCGAATTCAGATTTTTGAAGACCACTTCGACCATTGAATCTTGAAAATTCGATCAAATCAAATGATTTGAATAATTCGAATAAAATTCTATTAGAATATTCGACAGTCAAATAACTATTTTTTATTGAATAAAAAAAATTTGATTGAATGGTTAAAATTGTTAAAATCAAGCGATTTTATCGATCAATCAAATTATTTCTATTCGATCGTTCGTTCAATCGAATTGCAGTAAAATCCTTCGAATTCGAAGGCTTTCAATTTGCCCACAATTCGATTGGTCGAATTCAAGGGTATATTCACCCTCGAATTTGACTAATAGTAAATCACATCCACTGCCATCCCAGAATCGAGGTCCCTGCTCACCTTCTCATAAGAAGAAATTAAGTTAATCTGGCAAAATCTGTTACTCACAAAACTATGCTGGCCCAAACTCATGGTATTATTATTTGCTATGAAGTCCAGTATCTTATCCTTTATTAACCCTTTGAAAAGCTTTCCTTTTTGAATAGTGGCACCACATTAGCAATTTTGCCAGTGTCTCTGCACCATGCCAAACCTCAATGAATCCTGCAAATTTAAGGAAAGAGTTTTGGCAATCACAGAGCTAAGCTTGCTAAGTACCCTGGGGTGAATACAATCTGGCCCTGGACCTTTGTTTATCTTAACATGTTCTAGTCTCTTTTGAATTTCCTCTCGTGTGGACCATGTTACATAGTTACATAGTTACATAGTTAAATTGGGTTGAAAAAAGACCGAGTCCATCAAGTTCAACCCCTCCAAATTAAAAACCCAGCATACATACACACACACACACACACCTCCACTCTTTCAAACACAAACCATATACCTGTA
Organism: Xenopus borealis; assembly: GCA_024363595.1. Taxonomy (NCBI): domain Eukaryota; kingdom Metazoa; phylum Chordata; class Amphibia; order Anura; family Pipidae; genus Xenopus; species Xenopus borealis. Next base: position 126,044,345 of record CM044442.1, read on the forward strand.
TGCCCATAGCTATACTAACTGTAGATTTTAGTATCAAAATAGCCTTTGATATTATGTCTGTCCAAAAAATCATCCAAACCCCTCTTAAAAGCATCAACAGAATGAGCCATCACAACATCACCCGGCAGTGCATTCCACAACCTCACCGTCCTGACTGTGAAGAACCACCTACGCTGCTTCAAATGAAAGTCCTTTTCTTCTAGTCTGAAGGGGTGGCCTCTGGTGCGGTGATCCTCTTTATGGGTAAAAATGTGGGCATAATTAGTTGTATTATTAGAATTAGGACTATTAAGAAGGAAACCTTCATTCAACGATTCCTCATTTGTGTTGATAGAGGAAAAATAACAGTTCAGAATCTCAGCTTTTTTTGTTCTCATCAACCAACTGACCCCCCTCTGATATTGTGGGTCACACCCCTAAAAAATTATTTTGGATTTGTTTTACTGCTTGCAACAATACCCTATTCCATATTGGTTTTAGCCTTTCTGATTGCTTTTTTTTGGCTGATTTATTGACCTCCTTGAACCTTATAAATGATTTGGCTGTCCCTGCTAATTTGAAAGTCTTAAAAGCATGACTTTTCTTACCCACCTAAACACCAACACTTCTACTGAACTCCTTGCTTACTAGGGGAATATGCTGACATGCACATTTATTAAGCAACATTTTAAAGACTTCCCATTTTTGTTCTATGTTTAACCCTGATAAAAGCATTTCCCACTTAATATGTTGCAGAGATGCCCTTATACTGTCAAAGTTTGCATGTCTAAAATTTTGTGTTTTAGTTATTCCCTTATAGAATGGCCTCAGCCAGTATTATTAGTTATTGCAAGATCCTAGTAGGTTCTTGAACGAGCTGGAATAAAAATTTGTCATTTAGCATATTTACAAACCTACAAGCTTTTTCTGACGTGACAAACCTATTTCAATGTCTGGATAATTGAGGTCACTAGTGATGGGCGAATCTCCCCCGTTTCGCTTCGCCAAAAAATTTGCGAATTTCCAGCGAAATTCGTGAATTGGTGAAAAAATTTGCTAAACGAGTCGTGTTTTTGATGCGCGTCGCATCGTTTTTGTCGCGTCGTTTACGTTGCGTCGTGTCAAAAACGACTCTTTTTTTTGCCGAAATTTTTTTTGCCGAATTTTCGCTGCCGTTTCGCGAATTTATTCGCCAGCGGCGAATCGCGGGAATTCGCCGCGAATTTGCCTCTGGCGAATAAATTCGCCCATCACTAGAGGTCACTTATAGTAATGTCTTGACCTAGTTGCAAATATGCTTCTATTTGTAAGAGTAGCTGGGTTTCATTCTCTTCACTTATGCAAGGTGGTTTATTACATACACCAATGATAATTTTCTTTGTAACCTTTTAGCCAGTCAAAATTTCTACCCAGGGGGATTCCACACCCTCAGCAGTGTCACAAATGGCTATTTCTTTAGTGCATGGCTTTAATTAAGTCTTTACATACAAAACATATTCCTCCACCATTTTCCACCACTGTCCCTCCTAAAAAGGTGTAACCATAACCATTTAAATTCACAGTGGAGTGAATGGAAGAAAGCAGGGTGGGACTTCCAGCAAGGAACATTGTTGCAAAGTAATACATATTCAGTTAAATAGAAGTGTTGGTGTTGTGGTAGGTAAGAAAAGACAGATTTATCATTGGTCGAATTCCTAATTGAAACAAATTCGAAATTCAACCATGTGAATAGTATGTGAAGTAAAATCCTTCGAAGATTTTACCGCAATTCGATCGAACGAATGAACGATCGAATAGGAAAAAAATTTTTATTCGATCAAAAATAATGATACCCAATTTGGAAGCTTTGATCTGGCGAACTACAGTAGGTGGTCGAATAAAAATTTAAAAGGAAAGTACTTCGACCATCTAATAATCGAATATTCAAATAAACTTAAATTCGGATAATCGAATTATTAGAATTCAAATATTCAATGGTCATATTCAATATTCGAAGATTCGAATTCAAATCTTTTTGAAATTCGATTGAACTTCAAATTCTTCATGTGAATTTCGCAAATCTGCCCCTTGACTATGGTCCCTGCTTACTAGAATACCACATATATATTATGCACTCAACCCATCATTAATATATTTAAGACATTGAGACAGTTACTTAAGCTACCAAAAAAGCCCTCCCCTTTTAAACAAAACAGGGATTGGTTGTCCATATATTAATATATATATATATATATATATATATATATATATATATATATATATATATATATATATATACAATATATTTAAGCTGACCAACTATGTCAAAGTCATCCCTGTTCTGGCCAGTCCAACACTCAACTTTTATCTGATTTATTAAGAATTCTATTACTCCATTATACATTTTACACAAGGAAAAAGTTTTACCTACAACTCACTTGCTTGTTGTCCTTTTATTGGCCACCACTAGGATCACCTGACTTTAACTGGATAGGGTGGGATCTACAACATGGGGGCATATTCACTAAAGGGCGAAGTGGCAGAAATAGAATTCAAAGAGAAGTCTCCAATTTACTAACTAGACGACAATTCAATAGCGGAAGAGACCATCGATATCATTCATTTGCATGCTATTGCCAGGTGACTTTTCATTCTGGCAAAATAACTCCGCAAATTCATGATGATGCGAATTTCACACAACATTACCTCTTTCCCCAGAGTTTACTGTAACTGGAATCATTGTTCTTGATAAAAATTATCTAATCATCCCAAGAGAAAATTACATTCCCCAGATTTTTAGTAACTCAGCTATAAAAATATGGATATCCCAGCATGAAGAATAATATGCTGCAAGACTAATGATGTCGTGATATTTCTATCAGTGCGGAACTGACAGTCCCTGCATTTCAATTTCCTTTTAAAATGATTGGGTTCACTTACAATAAATTTACTGAGCTACAAAAGATATAAAGCAAAGTTGAGAATCCAGCATAATGGCCTTGTGCTACCGTACCAGCATAATCAGGGATTTGTATTTACAAGCATACAATCAAAAGGTAACTGCATGTATCTGGAATAAAACAGTAAATTGTTCCAAGAATAGCAGGGAAATACATATACAGTAATTATGAATGTATATATATATATATATATATATATATATATATATATATATATATATACAGATGAATCCACTTTGGATTGTGTTTTTGACAGATTAATTTAAATTTTTTCAAAATGTATCAGTTACTAGTGCTGTTCCAGAAGAATTCTGCATTGGAATCCATTTATCAAAAGAGCAAACAGACTTTTTTATATTTCATTTTGAAATCTGACATGGGGCTAGACATATTGTCAATTTCCCAGCTGCCCCAAGTCATGTGACTTGTGCTCTGATAAACTTCAATCACTCTTTACTGCTGTACTGCAAGTTGGAGTGAAATCAACCCCTCCCTTTCCCCCCACCCAGCAGCCTAACAAAAGAACAATGGGAAGGTAAACAGATAACAGCTCCCTAACACAAGATAACAGCTGCCTGGTACATCTAAGAACAGCACTCAATAGTAAAACCCATGTCCCACTGCGTACTAGTCAGTTACATTGAGAAGGTAAAACAACAGCCTGCCAGAAAGCAGTTCCCTCCTGAAGTGCTGGCACAAGTCACATGACTGGGGCAGCTGGGAAATTGACAAAATGGCTACCCACATGTCAGATTTCAAAACTGAATATAAAAAAATCTGTTTGCTCTTTTGAGAAATGGATTTCAGTGCAGAAGTCTATTGGAGCAGCACTATTAACTGATGCATTTAAAAGAAAACATGTTTTCCCATGACAGTTTCCCTTTAACTCAGATATCCCATTTTTCCCACTTAGCACCGAATAATGTGTCACAGAATCCCATCCAATTAAAGAGTTCACCATTGAAAGCAATGGTGCTTTGGTATGCTAATGAAAAGGTTAAATGCATTAAATGAGTTAAGATGACTTTAGATAGCACAGTTTCTTCAATTAAACCTGTGTCACGAAGCATTTAACACACAAATCTAAGTGGCTGCATCTGTATATATATATATATATATATATATATATATATATATATATATATAGATATAATCCATAGAAGACATACTCGCAGGTCTTACAAAATTTAAAAAATTTAATAATTTATGTAAAACCTACTGTTATAAGTTATAGGTTATGTAGGATTTGCATAGTTACATAGTTAAATCAGGTTGAAGAAAGATGAAAGTCCATCAAGTTCAACCCCTCCACATGAAACCCAGCATCCATACATACACACATTCATGCTAGTAGAGGAGCAACATCAGCAGAGAGATTCCCCGTGGCTGGATGAGAGGAAGGCATACGAGAAAGTGTGTCAAGTACTTGCCCAATGCGAACTTGTTGAGTCGCATATGCTTCCATGTGGGATGCCAGCCCCCAGAGGGCTCTTCTGAGATCCGGTGTAGCTTCCTCAGAGTCCATGGCCCAAGTATTATGTCAGGGAGCCTATCAGCTACCAACGGGAGTTGTCAGGACCAAGGAGGAAGCTTCTGAGGTAAAAGTCCAAGTTTGCGGTAAAGAATGGGAATGGGCAATAAATGTAATCAAAGTAATCATGAGTCGCATGAAAGGGGAGTTCATATTAAGGGCCATACTTTGTTTCGAGTGACAGAGGCAATAGAAGAGGAGGAGGGGTATGTATGTTTGTTAGGCAGGATTTAAAAGCTTATATAAATAAGGAGCTTATATTAGAAAATGAGGGGGCAGAAGGCTTATGGGTGGAGTTCTTCGCCAACTGTAAATTAATTGTAGAGGTATGCTATAGACCCCCTAATGTAAGTGAGGAGGAGGAAGTTAAGCTCCTTAAAGTAATGATAAGGGGGGTTTTCATTATGCAGATATTGACTGGAGCAACAGTGTTGCTCCATTAAATAATGGTACCAGTATGGCTGTAACAGATACAGAAAAGGCAAATGTGCTAAATCAGTTCTTTACTTCAGCATATACAATAGAGGAATCTGAGTTCCCAGGCTCACTTCATAGCTGCACTGTTGGCTCAGCTCAATCTAGTCAATGACTCAGGATATGATTTAAAAATGTATGTAAACAAGGCTCCAGGCCCTGATGACACCCCCAGGTTCTAAGAAAGCTTGGTTCAGTTTTAGATCAACCTCTATTTCTGATTTTTTTTCAAATACACTTTCATCTGGTATGTTGCCTATGGACTGAAGAAAAGCTGATGGCATTTCAATATTTAAAAATGGATTATGATCTCTGCCTGGCAATTATAGGCCAGTAAGTTTGATATCTGTGGTGGGCAAATTATTTGAAGGTTTGTTAAAGGAATTGTTCAGTATAAAAGTAAAAGCTGGGATAGGCTGTGCAAAATAAAAAAAATTTCAATATAGTTAGGCAGAAATGTAATGTATAAAGGCTGGAGTGAGTGTAAGTCTAACATAACAGAACAGAACACTACTTCTTGCTTTTCAGCTTTCTTTTGTTTACACTGACTGGGAGGGCCACATTGGTCATAATTGTTGCTTTTGAATCTGAGCTGAATGCTGAGGATCAATTGCAAACTCACTGAACAGTCCCATGTGGCCCCCCTTCAAGTCGCTGACTAACTCAGATTTAGAGCTGAAAACAGGATGTTGTGTTATATTCTGTTATGTTACACATCCACTCACTCCAGCCTTTATACATTACATTTTTGGCTAACTAACTATATTAGAAACATTTTTTATTTTGCACAGCCTATCTATTTGCCCAGTTTTTATTTTTACCCTGAACTGTTCCTTTAAGGGATCATATTCAAAAGTTTGTCCTAGAGAATGGCATTATGAGTAGCAATCGGCATGGCTTTATGAAGGATAGGTCATGTCAGACAAATTTGATTGCTTTTTATGATGACGTATGTAAGATGCTGGACTGTGGGGGGGGGGTAGTTGGATTTTGCTAAGGTTTGTTGGGCTTAATGAAGTCGTTTGCACATGGATAGGAAACTGGCAATAGGATCATGTACAGAGGGTGGTTGTTAATGGTGCATTCTCTACTTGGAATAAGGTTCTTAGTGGGGTCCCTTAGGGCTCGGTATTCGGTCAATTTTTATTTAACTTGTTCATTAATGACTCAGGGGAGGGTATTGTAAGTAATGTATCAGTGTTTGCAGATAACACAAAACTATCCAGTCCAATTAATTCCATCCATGATGTGGCATCCTTGCAACAGGATCTTGACAAACTGGCCATCTGGGCATTTAAGTGGCAAATGAGATTCAATGTTTATAAATGTAAAGTCATGCACCTGGGATGTAAAAATATCCAAGCCACTTATACCCTTAATGGGACTGCACTGGAGTGATTCCACACCCTCAAAAGTGCCATCAATGGATATTACTTAGAGCATGGCTTTGATTAAGACTTTACATACAAACATATTCCTCCACACTTTTAATCCCTATGTCCCTCCTAAAAAGGTTGTAACCTATTCAATTCACAGCCCAGTCACATGTTTCATCCCACCAGGTCTCAGATATACCATATCTGAGACCAAGTATATCATAATTTTTAGTGCATGCAATTAACTCTAGCTCCCCCATTTTACCTGACAAACTCAGAGGTTACTACTTTTCACTTTAAAATTTGCATTACTTAATGGAGAATTATATCTTAAGTTAGTATTAGCCTATTTTCCTTGTAAAAGAGTGATCTCCTTATGTTAGGAACCATTATCCAGCAGTGCGGGAGTTAATGAGTATTTGCAACTGGCCAATCAGCAGTAGTGGGAGGCTTTAAATAGCTGTTGGCCAGTTGGCAGTACAATTGGTTAAACAAGCACGCAAGTTGCTACTTGTTATCTGATTCTAAGTGTTTAAAAAGTTAAGTTGTGTACAGACCCTGCTAGAATTGACTCTGTTCCCGGTACCTCCTTTGTTTAGACGCTTCGGTTTAGTGATTCTGTGTATGACCTCAGCCTGGCTCTGACCCGTCTTCGGTTTTCTCCCTATTTGCTATTCAGTCAGCTTGGCACTGAGAGGTTGCTTCGCACTGCGGCATGCGCACTCACTGCCTTCTCTCAGCGTCGGCAGTGACGCTGCGAGGGAAACTCCGGAAGCCCCGTCGGAACTCTAACACCATAGCTAATTAACTGTATGCCCATCACTCCTCCCCCATCCATCAATCCTCTCCCATGACCCCTTACTAATCCAACTGCCCAGTCTACACTAGCTTCCCCATAATTCTTAACTCAACCCATAGAGAGGACCCCATTCCATTGAGGTGAAATCTGCCACACATGTATAAGTTGTGACCCAAGGAAAAAATCAACCCAGTGCTCTACTAGCTCAAACCCCTTCCTACACCAAGACTTTAGCAATGCTGCTAAATGGGTTATTTACAGAACCTTTTAGGGTTTGCTCTCTGCACCTTGTGCATGATGGAAAAATCCAAAAGGGATGCGGTTTAAACCTTTGGTGGGAGCAAGGCACCTCTGTGCCTATTGTTTTCCATAAGTAGCTGGTAAGTATAGGGCTTTATATCTGAATTACATTAAAGTTAGAGGACCTACAGGAGGCAAGATCTGTATGTGCATCCACCCATCCATCCCGGCACTGCTTTAAGCTGGCCATAGACGTAAAGATATTTGTAAGATCCAGTTGTTATCGTGAGACCACGATTGTCTCAAAATGATCGTTTAAATGCCTGATATGTCCATCAACTAAAAAGAGCATTTCAGGCGATATTGCCAGCAAAACTTAAGGATCGCAGCCTGCTTTGCCCTACAAACAGAGGTAGATTGCATGGGGACCAATAAAGATTTTCTAACCTGGCCGATCAATCTTCAGACCAATGTCGGACGAAAAATCGTCAGATTGGTCAGTCTTCCCTAAAATCGGTCGTTCAGCAGGGAAAGATCGTTGCGTCTATGGGGAGCTTTAGTCAGGGGGAGAATTTAGATCTCCACATCAGGGGCTCACACATAGCTCCAGCCCCCCACTATTCAAAGTCTGAGTGGTGAGGTTGTTTCCCTTTCCAGATTAAAGTGTTCCACTGGTAGTTTTGTAGTCGGCAGGGGTGTTAAGTTGTCCAAGTCTTAAAAAAGGACCACCGTCTCTTTTGACCCCATTTGTTGGAGTACAGTGATTGGTGTAGGTAGGCCTTAGTAGGAGTAAAAAGTGTCAGGAAAGATCCTGCAATAGCTTATTCTAGGAGTGATAAGAAGGTTTTGAGTAGTTACAGTATGGAGCAGCAAAAGGTTCCAACAAGGACCCCAGGAAGGTTATTTCCCCATGGTGTCACACACCAGTCTATAGACTGAAGACATTGGGCTCAGCAATAGGAGATTCCTTGTACTTATAAGTGAGTACTATCTCCGAGTATTGCAAATACTATGCCTGTGTAAATACTGTCCAGGGGATGAAATATCTGAAGTATCTATGAACTGACTATGCGTTATCTCTGAAGCACCAACCAACAGATTACATGGAATCCAACGTATAAAGAGTTTATTGTTTGTTTCAAGAGCCACGGATATCCATGTTATTTGAAAGATTTGTGTAATTCAGTGACATTAATCCTTCATCCACCAATACAGAAAGTACTCTCCTAAGAGATAAACTCCTTTGTAACACATGCTCTACTAGCAGTTGCAACTGGATAGCCTCAAGTTGGGTAAATTTGAGTCAATTCTTACATGCAATGTTGAGATATGATTCATGGCATAGGAAAAATACAGACCTTGCAGTAGTCTTCCTATAGAATCATGATTTTATTTGTGATGTTTTTAATATATTAATTGTCTTTTCCATCTATTGACTAGCCTTGGCCAAGGCAGCATTTGTAAAATGACAGAAAAGATAACATACTAAATGGAAATATTCAGTACATGTTGTGTAATGGGGTGATATTTGTGTGATGTTTATCAATAAATAAACAACCACAGGCAAATTATATGGTGTTGCAAAAACACATGGCGAAAAAAGGACATCAGTATATTTATATGGTTACCAAGATATTTAATTTGCTCAAGTGATCATATTACATATTCATGATCATCAAGCTCCAATAATTTGCAAAGTGCACAGAATAAGCACAGGAATCAATCAATAAACCAGTCAGCAAAATTGTGACAAAAGGTCAGACAGGGGAAACCCAAATGTTTGTTCAGTAATTGCCTTTGTCAAGGGATCCCTCAGTATATCGATTGATTCTCATGTGTATTCTGTGCACTGTACATAGTGAATGAGTTCCATGTATAGTGGGACATGTTTTTTAAAAAAGGCGTTCACATACAGGAGGATTTATAAACCCATAGACAAAAGCACTGGTGTAACACTGTGTGCAAAATTGTGCAAGTCTCATGAGTGAAAGGAGGCCTGAAAAATAGCACTCTGCTCAGCAGACACCCATTTCCCACCAACGTGTGACTCCTTACATGGTGGGCTGCATTGACTTCAAGTGAGACACAAATTACTGTACCGCATTCAGGAGATGTGCAAATTTTTGTATGTGTTCATTTGCACTTGGCACCTTTCCCCAATTCTAAGTGAACCCTAATTACTTTTATTCTAGATATGCTTTCACATTAGTCTTATATTTCCTGATACAAAAGAGAAATCCTTTAGGCTAAAAATCCCTTCTCATTATTCATTCATTAACTGCCTGCATTCAACAGATATGTAACTTGCTTTATTTATTGCTTTTGTAGTAGATCTAAGGAATTGTGATCAAAATTATGGAAATACCCCTTATCTGGAAAAATTTATAGCCCCATACATTTCAGATGATACGTTTCATACCTATTTTTAAGCACTTTAACAGACTGCACCATTCTTTAATGGCCCTTCTAAGTGCATTTGTTTTCTCAGCAAATATCATTCTGATCTGGCATTTAATAGCATTGTTATTATGTAGAAAGGTATGGGGTATAAGAAAATCTGTTAATCTTTTAAAGAAAAAACTGACTGATTTATATTGCCCATGAAAGAACTAATTGTAAGTTAAAAACAGGGTTACATTATCCCCTATGGTTTTAACACCATTGTCTTACACACATTGGGAAAATGATTTAAAGATTTATTATGGTATATTTTTGGTATGTATGCAGTTCTGGCAGCAAGGACGGAAATGGTGGCTGGAAATCTGCTCAGGTCCTGGTTTATTTTTATCTTAAATGAGAGAACTTTGTTAAATGTTGGGAATGTGCATACAGTGCATTTCATAGTGTGTTTATGTGCAATGCTCTGGGCTACATCTATGCCTCGGGTGGTGCATTGAAATCACAATCTGTTGAACAATGTACTGGAAACAGTTGAATATAATGGAATTATTCCACCAAAGAATAAGATATTAGTATACGGGATTAGTGATGGGCGAATCTCCCGCGATTCGCTTCGCCGAAAAATTCGCGAATTTCTTGAGAAATTCGCGAATTGGCGAAAAATTTGCGAAATGAGGCACGGGACGATTTTGTCGCGCGTCGCGTCAACTTTGACGCGCGTCGCGTCAACTTTGACGCGTTGCGTCGTTTTCGTTTCGACTGACGCGTGACTCGTTTTCGGCGAATTATCGGCAAGCGAAATTTCGCTGGTGATTCGCGAATCGCGGGAATTCGCCGCGAATTCGACCTAGGCGAATAAATTCGCCCATCACTATATGGGATGTTGCTGGTTGAGTTGTAGGTAGTACATATAAATCAGTGCTGGTATGGTAAATTGAAAGGTACTGTAAGCTTTAAGCTTTATACTAAATTCAATGGGTTTTTTTTTTATAGAGTAGGACCTTATTGTATTTTTAACCAATTGATTTAGTGAATAAATGTGAACAATGTCTTACGCATGAAAGGGATTGAAAAGTTCCCTATCTGGGTTTAGAAAAATAAAATCAGTATTTTTCTTTTATTTAACAACCAAAAAATTAATGAAAGAAACTCCAAATGACAAGATAGTTGTGAAAATACTGATACACATATATTAAAGGTCAGTTCCACCAAAATACAACGTTTTGCCTGATAAAAGAAAATGTGATTCCAAGCAACAGATACTTCCTGTTTCAATTGCAGTTACATTTAAAAAATAACTCTAAAATATATATGTATATAAAGCATATATTTTTTTTAAAAATAACATACACTGAAGATTGCTTAGAATTTATATTTTCATAATTAGTGGAGATTCCCTTTATCGGTCATCACATTGCAGATCAAGCCAATGAACAAAACCAAAAAATACAACCCATGGGTGTTCTTTAAGCAACTGTACTTGAACATTGAATAACAAAGGGGTCCCTGCAATGTTCTTAAACCCACCATCAAATTAAGATGAGAATATCAAGAGAATCACCACGTTTTTTAAACATTATGAATCTGAAAAGGATCACATCAGAATTTAAGTGAATCTTCGTACCGCTTAGACAGATGGTAGATTATAGTACAGGACAGTACAAAACAGAGTGGCATTGCACAGTGATTAGTAAAGAATGACTATCTCTATACCCTTTGGATGAATTGCCTTTGCATACTTTGACTCTTAGCTAATAGGAAGAATTAAATAATAAACATGGAAGTGGAAGACTTGACAGCCAAATTTATGATCATGCTGTTGTTTATATTGCCCATAATGCTGGGTTTGAGAGTCCGTAATGTTCTCCAAGATGGAAACCAACCAATTCCAGTAGCCTATTAGCCCCTCTTTGTTTAAAACATGTCAAGGCCGATTTCAAGATTTTCAAATTTGAGTTTTTTTCTGAAACATGATTGTGAAAAAAAAACAAAGCACTGAATCCTAACAACGAGATTGCATTAATCTGAAAAAAAAAACTTGATCACCATGAAAATCAAATTATTACATACATTTTTACAAATTTTAATAAAACTGTTTTTGACTGGGTTTTAGATACATCTCAAACCATTAAGTTCGGACAAGTCAAGTTTGACATTGAAATTCACAATTTTTCTTAAAAGTAAAATCTGTGGCAAAACTCAAATTCAAATTTTAAGAAATTTGCCCCTAGTAAGTATCCAGATTCAAAAGCAACAGTTATGACCAATGTGGCCCTCCCTCAATTCACTGATTGGTTACTGCCTGGTAACCAGGGTAACCAGTCAGTGTAAACAAAAGAGAGCTGAAAAGCAAGAAGTAGTGTTCTGTTCTGTTATGTTAGACTTAGTCACTCCAGCCTTTATGCATTACATGTTTTAACATGATCACAGACATGGTGTAGAAATTAACATGCCTTTATTCTGGTAGGTACCATTTTTATATAAAAATCTGTTTAGCTGCAGGAAATTTTATGGTCATGACATGTTCTTACTAAACGGTTTTAAGGACATGCTGGAAAATGAATTATTAAACTGTGATAAATTTTCCTAACCAATATATTCAACCAACAGCCCATGAAACAGTGAGTAACTATATAAATTAACGCCTCTTTTTTTTAAGTGAGCAAATGCAACTAATCCATGTCTTAAAATCTTGGTTTGTAGAATTTTATAATGCATTAATGTTATGCTTTGTGATTGCAGAGTAAAAATATTCTCAGAGCAAATCCTTCACCTAACATTATTTCTTGTTTCTGTACTTCACAGAAAAAAAAGTTATATTTTCCATTATATATGAAACACTTCTTGGTGCTATTACTAGAGCAGAAGAGTTTACACTTTAAGGATACAGCTAAAATATGCAGGTTGAAATTTATGATGCATGCAGACAGGACCATCTGTGATCACAAAGGGGTGCCCATTTAAACCAAATTAATAAAGCACAAAACTGATATTGTCAAAAGAGTCAACTGTCTCCTCCATATATTCTAAACATCAATGGGAAATTTGCGACTATGCAAAAGTGAAACTGATATCTAAATTGGTTGGACTGGTATAATGCTGAATCATGGAAAGTTATTTGGTCACATGTATGCCCACAAGTGCAATACCATTTTCATTAAAGGAACAGTAACACAATTTTTTTTAATCCATTCTACCCACACTAATAATAGATCTACCCTGCATAAAGTTTATTACTATAAATGCTTTATTACAAAAATACTGTTAAAAAACACTACTTCCTGTCTACTGCAAAACGGCGATATGGTGATTCACTCTGCATCTTCCCCCTAACCGGAAGCAATGCAGCTGTGGCATACCGGTGTCCCAGTTCCTAGAAGATCTACTCAAAAGTAGCAGAGTACCCGGAGCAGAGTGAGACCTACTTGTGAAGTTTGTAAGTGGAGAGACTGCGGCAGCCAGTGGGGTCGCCATAGCGACTTGAGTTAGTCAGCGACTTGAAGGGGGGGCCACATGGGACATAACTGTTCAGTGAGTTTGCAATTGATCCTCAGCATTCAGCTCAGATTCAAAAGCAACAGTTATGACCAATGTGGCCCTCCCTCAATTCACTGATTGGTTACTGCCTGGTAACCAGGGTAACCAGTCAGTGTAAACAAAAGAGAGCTGAAAAGCAAGAAGTAGTGTTCTGTTCTGTTATGTTAGACTTACAGTCACTCCAGCCTTTATGCATTACATTTTTGCCTAATTAACTATATTGAAAACATTTTTTATTTTGCACAGCCTTTCTATTTACCCTGTTTTTTACTTTTATACTGAACAATTCCTTTAATATCCAGGTGTCCCATATTCCAATTTATAGCTCCATATGGTTATCCAACTAGTATTGTAGTTCTTTTCTGTGTATTTTCTTTACTTTTACAAATCAAAAGTGTTTGTGTATTTCATGTGTGGACCCAGACGATTTTTCTTTTTCCAATGTGGCAGTCTTGCACCTAAACAATAGGACATAAACGTCACTTGAACACCAGAAATGATGGCAGCACACCTGGGAAATTACAGACTTAAAATATAAAGCACACATATAGCGCAATCATTTTCTTGAATTGGGCACAGCTGCATCAAGAGTAACATTGGTTGAATCTGACCCATTTTGATGCAATGAAAATTTGATAAACAGCGAAAGTTTGCAGAAAAGCATTGAGGTCTAAGGGCGACAAAATATTTTTTCTACACAACAAATTTTTGACTCTTGACAATTTTTTTCAACCATTAGAGTCTATTGGATCCATTTTCATTGCAAAACTTGGCAACAAATTTGGCTCATCACTAAGCAAGGGCATTGCACCTTTGAGAACACATGTGCTCTCCTATCTCTGTGAGACAGTATTCTCAAAACACGCAAGCACCAAAAATGAAAATCACTATTTTTAATCGGAATTGTAATGTTAGGGTTTTTTAATAGGCCAGTCTATGGTACCATCAACCTAACTAATGAAAATTCCAAGATCTGTGTATGCCAGTAGCCAGTAATTAAAGAGGTTTTAAACCTAAATATTACATGTTGCACAATGAAAGCAAATGCAAGGCTATAAAACTTTCTAATATACATTAAAATAGGCATTTTCAGTGATTTGTTTTACTATTGTTCTTTGTAAATGCAATTTAAAAGTAGTATCTATCTGTTGCAATCTTCTGCACAGCTGAGTATGGCTACATTTGAAATTGCTATAATAAAGCAAAAGTGAAGTGCATTGAAAGCCATGGGTGTTTTTTTCACAGCAATTTTTTGTGCAAAATACATTGGGTGAGTGGGCAGTTTTTTGCCATATTTTTTCACAGCAAAATTGTTCATTGCAAATTACACAGCAGTTTCTCAAAAAAAATATTAATTCTTAATTAAAATTAACAATTTTAACTGATTAATTTTAAATTAATCCATTAAAAATGTTGCTCATCACTACTCTAGCCAACAATACAGTGCCCTACAGACTTCATTCTTTACAGTTCTGTCAATCACAGAACACTCAAAATATTACGGGATATGTGGGGGAATGTAATTAAAGTCACAAAGATCAAAGCAATTTGCACAAATAAGAATAAAAATTTGCATTTAGCAATGTAATCCTCTTCCTTAAACTGTTATTGCATTGCAAATTTTAGTTGTGCATTGCAAATTTTAATTGCACATTGCTCACTTTTAAGAAGTGCTTGAAGGTTTCTTATGCAATAAAAGTTGTTAAAGAAAAAAAATAATTGCAATGTGAAAAGTTATGCCTTTGAACTAATGCATTTTCCTTTGTGCAAACATAATATAGCTTGCAACCCGGAAACTGTTTGGCAATCTCTTCTGACAGTGGAAGAAGGTTTGCAAATTTTATAGTTTGCATTAGTGTACAGTGAATATAATAAAATTTCTTACTGAAAAAATAATTGTTTTCTCCAAAAAATTACAACACTTTCAATCACTTGAAGTGGGCAATTCACAATTAAACTTTGTAATGCAATAATAGTTTAAGGAAGAATGTTACATTGCTAAATGCAAATTTTGATTCTTATTTGTACAAATAAACAAAGCTTAGCAACACTGGTACACTGTACACTGGTGCAAAAAATAAAATTATCAAACCTTCCGCTGTCGGGAATTTCCAGGTTCGTAAAAGCTATTTTCATTTTGCACAAAGAAAAATAACTTTACGCATTGAGAAAATTTTTCTGTTACCAACTTTTATTGCATTCCCCCTTTGGAACAGCACCTGTGCAAAGGTTGTAGCACAGTGGCCGGCACACACCATATCTGTTCTTTTCACATCTCATAGGGCCGCCAGTAAGTACCCTCTACCTGCTCACTAATTTGTGTATCTAAATAAAGCATAAGTTAAAAGATGGGTAAGGGGCCAAATATTACAGGAGAATATTTTCCCTTATAGAACCTACTAACAAAGAGGTCAGTGAGTTATTCTGTAAGCCAGTCTGGCATTCTTTTATAATGGCACCAGATGATGCAAGGCAACGTGCACGTATGCATCAGTGCTATACCAAAAAGCTAATGCATTCATGTGCATCAACTGGTGCACAGTATAAAAAAGCAGGGATCGCTTACTTAAAAACTCATTGGGGGTCATTTATAAAGGTCGCGCAGCGCATAACTGTTCGCAAATGGTACTTTTGCCTATGCTTTTTCCTGAACGCTACAATATTGCACTGCTGTGCCCGTCTTTCCGGTTTTTGCGAATTCGCATTGGGAATGAATTTTTGCAAACAACTCGCAAACAAGATGGGTCTTTGCGTGAGTACAGGCACTTTGCGAGGTTGTTTTGTGCGGAAATAGCGTTAAAGTAACTTAAATTCGCAATTTGCGAAACAGTTTTGCGAATATATTCTCCGCCACCAAAGTTGTGGTGCATAGTGTTCGCAATTTGTGATTTTTTGCCATATTTAAAAAGCTCCTATAGACATTCGCAATGTGAAAAACAAATTCGCAAATCTGTTTTGCGAATTTGCACACTCTTATTCAGCTTTATAAATATAACCAGGCGCAGGGCAAATATATTCACTCTGCGAACCAATCTGCCCTGCGAGAAGTTTATAAATGACCCCCATTGACCACAGTTATCACAAAACTAAACTTCAAGAGATCCAGGACCAAGTAGGTAAAGTAAATAGACAAGAACTCCTGAGAGGGTCAAAGGTTAAACAGAACAACTAAATCCCCTTTGCGTCAAAATATGGCAAAGTAAAAAAAATTGAAAACATTATAAAATATTGGCCCTTTCTACAACAAGACCAGAAATATGGCTCTTTTCAAACAGCCACCCCTATTTAGCTATTCTAGGGGTTGAAGCCTCAGATATATTCTCTGCCCCTCAGACGTAAAATTAAAAACTGAAAATAGTTGTTTTGGGGAAGACCGAAAAGGGGCACACATGCATGTCTGAGCTGCGTATGCTGCTCTTCAATAGTCAGGAGAAATGGTACATATGTCACCCCACAAGGGTCAACTCCATCCTCCTAACTGATTTCTCTACATGTGATCATAAAAATGTAATTTACATGCTGAAATGCCCTTGTGGATTGGCCTACATGCTGTAGGTCAAACCAGCAGAGCAGTGAAATAACGCATTAAAGAACATAGAAGTAGCATCCGGGACTTCAAAGCAGTCACCTGACTGACACAACTGTATCTAGACACTTCACTACCCAAGGCCACAATCAGATACAACTGAAGTGGCTGGTACTTGAACAGGTAAAACTACTCAAAAGAGAGGCAATATGCATAAATGACTTTGAAACGCAAAGCAATATATATTAAAGGATTAAACACACTTATACCCATGGGCATAATCTGTCTCTGACTTTTTATCTCTCTTAATTTCAGATTCTGATTCTGTCCTAACCACTTTACTCTACGAATGGGTAAATAATATGTATATAATGATCAGTATACAGTAGTTTAGAATGGACAGGCTTTGCTATAAACTATTTTGAGCATAATTGGTTGTGTTTAGGTTGGCCCATTAAGGGCAGTACTTAAGCATAGATGTGGTTTTTATGTTCCAACCAATACGTCTTTACATTAAATACTGTTTTAAACTATGTCTAGGAGCACCTTTGGATTTCCACAATGATTGGACTTTATATATGGACTGTGTATGACTAAAGACTTAAGTGGAGAGTGGAGGTGTGGGAGTACACCCCTGTGTGGTTATTTAAAGCCTTGTATTGCATTTTCAGTACACACTTGAAAAAGGGCCTGTGATGCACAAAACATCTTGTGGATTGCAATAGTATTGCTCTGTGGCATCTTGTCCTTTTGTTCCCCTTATCTACCTCACCTGTTGGACTATATGGTGTTGAGATAGAGCACCAGTGGGACATACACATAGGATATACCATACACTGTTCTTGAGTGTATAACTACAGAGTGAAGGATTTGTGTCATTTCAGTGACTGGAGGGATGGCAAGGTCTCCTTTATTTTACATTCCTAGTAAATGGAAAGATATTGGGGGAAAATAAAGTAAAATATGAGATAACATTTTCTAGGCAATTCAACAAAAGTGTGCCTAAAACCTATACTTTTCACTTTTATACTTTTTAATTTACTTTTATTTTACTTATTCAAATATAAAAAAATCAGCAGCTAATATCTGGTATGCTTCTATAGAAGTCAATGGTAGGTGAACATTCTAGTCTGTTTTTTTAATTTTCTGTGGGTTTATAAAATGTATCTTTTCTGATTAAATTTTTTTCTAAATATGCCTGTGACTCCAATACATTTCATAAACAAATTTAAACAAAACCCTGAAATTGAGACAATAAATGGCTACATGATCCAAGAGCTGTACAAAATTTCAAGATTTTTTCAAGATTTTTAAATTAAACACCATGCAGTGGCATAATAATAATGGCATCATAATAGTGTCATGCGATTCATTTATTTCTTCAGAAGAGTCCAGCATGCCTGCCAACCAAGAGCATGTTGAAGTTGGAGTAATGAGCTAAGGCAAGAACAAATAACTACTGCAAGTGAACTATTTGAAGCGCCAACACAGGTATATTTATTATCCAATAATAGAAACAGATCATCCTGTCTAGAAATAAGTGGTAAAATAAATTTGTGGCACTGTATAAATGTTAAAATAATTGCAATATTATCAGCTAAATTGCTTTGTGATTACAAACAAACTGCTTCTTTGATTTGTTTTATACCATTCTGCCCTAAAAAGAAGGATTTTATCCAGCAAACTGTCTGTATTTGTAATTATGAGTCTCATTATAGTCACTTTTGCTTGAATGATTTAGACTTTCGTAAAAAGAACTCGACTCATGAGACCTTGTAATACACCGCTGAAGTCAGAGTACGTGTTATTAAGTCTGATGTTACTGTTTGGGAACATAATGCAATTAGATTTCAAATTTAATTGAAAGTTTTTATTAAAAAAGTAAAACAAAATGCATTATAGAAAAGGAGAACTAAACAGAAGAGCGCTGTGCTTATAGTAATGTGATTTCTTATATCACACAAAGAACATTTGCCGCTTTTGAGAAAATGTTAGAAAAATTAAGGTCTAATTTTGTCATGTTGTTAGAAGTAGAGATCTCCCCAGATTATTCTGTGATTCCAGGTTGGGAAGGTGGCAATCACTATCCTTGTAAGAAAATAATATTAGGTTAAGCTTATTTTGTAATGTAGTTAAACACACAGGAAGAATACCTTTCTTCTGACTTTATGGAAAGAAATTATTCTTCCCATTGTCAATGGCATGGTGGAGCCATAGAGCATATTAGTATAGAAATGAGAAACTATAAAGAAATGTAAAAACATGAAAGAAATTTGTACATCATAGTTGTTCATAGGAATTTTCTATGCACCACTGCAGTTAACATTGTTAATTAGTTTCCAAAGAATTTGCAGTTTTCAAACTGGTAATAAAATGAATTAAAAAACAGTACCACCTGCTGTCTAAAAATGATTTAATGATGTTGCTCTGCACAGCTAAAACGTAGTGGACAGAAAAGAGTTATGTGATGTTCCTCTAAGCAGGGTAGTATTGATATATTAACATCACCAACCTCATAGTTGCACTTGTAAAGACTTTCAACCTATATCAGACTCTTTGAGACTTTCCTCCTAATTACTTGCCTTAGTGCTGTTTTGCTTAGCTGAAAAATTTGCAAATTTACCAAAAAACTTGCAAAGCACTTTGACGTCAATGGGAGTCAAAATAATTTTGACTTAGAACAATTTTGACGCGGGAGACAATTTTTATATGAGCAAATAGTTTGTCCAAGTGCATTAAATTTAATGGGCATCCAAATAATTTTATGTGTACGATGATTTGGATTTGGATTTTTCACTGCAAATTTGTGCATGGTTAATTCATTCACCCATCACTGGAAATATCTATTATTTTACTTCAGATATGTGTAAAACCAGCACTCTCAATAAGGTTTGTTCATTTGCCTGGGTGCTTACTTCCTAACAACCCTTTAGTCTACCTACATTCTATAATATTCTATAAAATGCTTCAATGCCCATTGCAGCCCTTCTAACTCTAAGCAGAGTAGTATTGATATATTAATATCACCAACCTCCTGGTTACACTTGTAAAGACTTTCAACCTATGTCAGACTCTTTGAGACTTTCCTCCTAATTACTTGCCTTAGTGCTGTTTTGCTTAGCTGAAAAATATGCAGATTTACCAAAAAAACTTGCAAAGCACATTGATGTCAATGGGAGTCAAAATAATTTTGACTTAGAACAATTTTGATGCGGGAGATAATTTTAATATGAGCAAATAGTTTGTCGAAGTGCATTAAATTCAATGAGCATCCAAATAATTTTAATTCGCAACAATTTTATGTGTACGATGATTTGGATTTTTCACTTCAAATTTGTGCATGGTTAATTGATTCACCCATCACTGGAAATATCTATTATTTTACTTCAGATCCATGTGAAGCCAGCACTCTCGATAAGGTTTGTTCATTTGCCTGGGTGCTTACTTCCTAACAACCCTTGAGTCTACCTACATTCTATAATATTCTATAAAATGCTTCAATGCCCATTGCAGCCCATCTAACTCAGTTAGTCATAGTTTATCTATCATTACTCTTTACTGTTGTGCAAGCCAATACCTCATTTTTATATGCCCAGCCCCTAGATTGTTTGTTCTCATGGGCATGGTCCTCTGACCTTGTGTAGCAATGTATGTTTGTTCTATAATTTATTTTATTTCTGCCTGGCTTATTGTTTATGTTCTCCCTAATTCACTGTGCAACACTGGGGAATTTGTTGTGGCTTTATAAATAAACAATCATAAAAATGGTTTTATAGAGACATTGTTATGCTCAATTTGCAATAACCTTTGGAGAACACCTCAGGAGATCTGACTATTATAGAGGGTCCTACTGTATATGTTTTATTGTAAATGTGCAGAGACAAAACTGTGGAGAAAGACTAACACACAAAAATTCTTGTTAACAATGTCTCAGTCAGTACATCAGTGGTTTGTAATTATTTATAATAGCAACTTGTTCCATAATGCAAATACAATTAACAAACTCAGTTGTGATATATAGCATTCTTTATAATTCTGTTCTCCCGCCTACAGTTTACAGCTATGTTTTATAATTATGTCTGCATACACCCACATGCTTTTTTCCCATTGTCCCATAATCAATTTCTCTATTACACCATTATAATTATCTACTCCCACCTTCCATATATCAACATTTTAGCAGAAGGATTTCTCGTGACTGATGACTATTTTGTTTATTGAAATTTTGAAAAAACATATGATACAAAGTCAGATTATTATTAAGCATGATGATGATATCTTCTAGAAATCAATTAAACTTAAGCCAAAAAGAAATATTGACTGACCTCGACTGAAAACGTCAACCATTGATGGGAGGGAGTGGTGGGCATATCAGCCAAACAGCCAATGATTCCCTAATAGTCAAGCTTGTCTTCTACATGAATGGCCAAACAGTCGGTTTGAGCTTCTGCATCTTGCTCTCATTGAGAAGAAGCAACAGTATAAATGTATGAACTGAACAGCTGACATCCAGTGGTGTTGCAGGATGAACCAAACATGATTATAAGGTCTAATAGCTATCACAATGGATTCATAGTAGGAGAGAAACTGGTCAAACAACCTCACCATCTTAGTACTTATATGTCCACCATAAACCTGATTTACTCTTTCATCCTTGATTAGATTATAGGAAGAGATACAGAGAGATGGAGAACCAAAGTTCAGCAAAAACATATGCTACAAATGCACAACTTGTGCTTTGGGCATCTTTACCAACCCAAGAACATTACAGCCATGATGACTACCACAAACTTAAAACTACAGTTCAGTTGACATGTCTGGCTTTCTACATTAGAAATTGTTAATAAGTAGCACTTTATCATCAGCTTCTATGATTAGTATAACTCCACTTTCCACTAACGATTTCTGCTCAAGATTAAGCTTTATTTCTCAACATCTGCTCAGAGTACACTGAGCATATGCAGTGTAACTGAAAAAATGACCAAATAACATCCAAGATGGGGAACTCTTGTGGACAATTATGAAAACACTAATCATTACTGATAAAGAATGATTCAAGGTGAACTCAACCCAAGAATTAAGAAAAGCCCTAAGCTAGTAAGCAAGATAGTCCCCGTCTCTGCCTCCCCTCACATAGTTCAATAGGTCTGAAAATGTCCCTAAAATTTTTCCCACCTAACAGTGAAGAGTAAGTGCAGCGGAGCTTGTGAGCACCATCTTCTGGATCACTTCATCTGTAATAGAGTGTGTATTGGCACATGTGCAGTTGGAGCAGTCTTCTAGAGTGTACTGACTGCATATGCACTAAGTGTGGGAAATTGCCCGAGGACCCGAAAAAATCCAAAGATCCAGAAGATGGCACCCACAAGCTCAGCTTTGCTTATACTGAACTTTTAGGTGGGAAACATTTTAGGGACATTTTTAGACCCATTTAACTATGTGTGGGGAAGCAGGAAGGGGAAACTATCTTGCTTACTAGTGAGGGCTGGTACAAGTTATATATAGAAAATACAGCTTTTATAGCCATATTCTTTTTAGGTTTCAGTTCTCCTTTAAAATTTCCTGTATCTGTTTTTTTAAAACATGAGCATACATGTACATTTACAGCAAGTTTAAATGTACAATTTCAGAGGATCACAAATGCACAGACTACAAGACTGGTAATTGGCACTAAGTGTGAATATCTATATGCAGATATCACCTTTATCTTTACTCTATGTCAATTGAAGCACAGCTACTGTATAACAGCAATATGCAGGATTAAAATTACACAGCTATTATACCAACTCATAAGCAAGAATTTGATACTGTCAGATATCTTCTGAGCAAGTTGGTACATGATATGAATTGCATGAAGCTTATGCTAGAATACAAACAGAACTTTGCCTAGTCATTTTACTGATAGCAGCCAATCATACCATTGGTTTTATTAAAATAATTGCACAAAATCAGTAAAATGTCAACTGGTAATAGGCTGATTACTAATGTTGGACAAATGTCCCAGACCCAGTTCTGACTAACTGACTAACCCCAACTCACAGTGGTGTAACTAGATATTACTGGGCCTAACAGCAAATTATTTTTCAGGCTCCCAAAATGTCTAGAGGTTGAACAGTTTTTACCAATATTTATAAGTATTAGGGCAGTGATCCCCAACCAGTAGCTTGTGAGCAACATGTTGCTCACTAAATCCATGTTGCTCCATGTTGCTCTCAATGGCCTCAAAGCAGGTGCTTATTTTTGAATTCTCAGCTTGAAAGCAAGATTTAATTGCATAAAAACTAAGTATACTGCCAAGTACAGTCTCCTGTAGGCTGCCAGTCCACATAGGGGCCACCAAATGGCCAATCACAGCCCTTATTTGGCACCACAAGGGACTTTTTCATGCTTGTCTTTGCTGCCCAACTCTTTTTACATTTGAATGTGGCTCACTGGTAAAAAAGGTTGGGGACTCCTGAATTAGGGCCTCATGGAGCCCCTATAGCTTGTGGGCCCCCTGCAGCTGCAAGGTCTACTTCCTCTGTAGTTAAGTCCTTGATAACTCACCTGGTGGAGGATTCTGGGATTAACTGTTCCTGAAGACTTATGTCTATCACTCTTATCCTTATCCGTAGAGCTGTTTGTTTGAAACCTGCATGGATAACCATTTGGATACATCATATAGAGGTTTATTTATCAAAGGATAAATTTTAGCATTATGGGATTTTTTTTAACGTTAATAAACTCAAATGTACTCCTAACTCGAATGGGAGGTTATTTATGAAAAAAATTGATTGTCTAAGGATTGAATGAATAGGAATGACCTGGAATTTGAATCGAGTTTTCAACATCAGGCAGGCTATTAAAATTTTCAATTGGTTCAACAGACCTCTGCCATTGGCTTCTACATGAACTCTCAAGGTTTTCGGTGGTGAAGTAACGAATTAGAGCTGTTTCCAGGTTTGAGATGTGATAAATCTGACATTTGAATTAGAATTTGAATTGGTGGTTTTCAACTAGAAATTGTGAGTTTTGACCAAAAAAAATTAGAAAATGTAAATTCAAATATAATTTCAATTCAAAATTTTAATTCAAACATTAGTATACATTATCTGCCCCACAATGTCATACCCAGTTCTGACTGTCTAATCTTTATTTAACCCCAACTCATCTGGTGGAGGCTAATATCTGGTGAAGTGTTAACTGTTCCTAAAAACTAGTGATGAGTGAATCTGTCCTGTTTCGCCGAAAAATTAGAAACACATTAAAGTCAATGGGCGTCAATATTTTTTTTACATGCTACAAAGTTTTAGGAGCACAAAAAAATGTTCTCACTCCAAATGCATCAAAATGGCAATTTTTTTGTGGCAACTTTTTGTCTCTGAAACTTTTTTTGTCCAAATGCATTAAGTCAATGAAGTCAATGGGTTTTTCTTCTTATGGTGACTTTATTTGTCTCTTAGACAATTTTGTCTTTGGACTTTTTTTTTGTGGAGAAATTCTTTGCAGCAAATTTTTGCTGCAGTTTCATGAAAAAAATTTTTTGCTGCAAATCCATGCCTGATGAAAAAATACACTCATAGGGGCAGATTCACTAAAGCGCGAATCGTCTAACGCTAGCGCTAATTCGCCAGCGTGACGTCATTTCGCAACTTCGCAAATTCACTAACACGGACTCTGGCGAATTTTCGCTAGCGAAGTAGATAGACTTGCGCAACTTCGCACCCTTATGCCAGGTGAAGATAGGAGGTTGAAAAAAAAAAGTTAAATTTTTTCTAAGTTCCAAAAAAACTCTGGCGTATTTTAGCATAGGAGGGTGATAGACTGAAAAAGATCGATATTTTTTAGGGGGTGACCCTCCTTCCCCCCTACATTTCATAACTATACAGGGGGCACATGTAGGGCAATAGGACAACTTTATTTAATTTATTAAAGGTTTCCTGGGCGTAAATTCACACTTTAGTGAATTTGCGTAGTGCTGGTGAAAATTCGCCTTACGAAGTGAATTAGTGAATTGGCCCCGTAGACTTCTGTCTATTTTTCTTATGCTTATCCATAAAGTTGTATGTTCAGAACCTGGATGGCATGCTTGTGCTTTGTTTGCGGTCACTTCTTGTACATAATTTGCCATTCATTGGAGGAACCATATGGATGCATCTTATAAAGGCATAGCCAATTTTGACTTTTCTTTTTCATCTTCTACTGTCTCAGTGTATGACAAATAGCATAATAATCTAATCTATTTTTCATATAAATGCCCAGAGTATATATTTCCCTAGTGTCTGTTTCACACTTTATCAGACCTATCCATGCATTAGCATCATTTTCTACACCATCCACTTGATTGATTAAGTTTGGATTCCCTTCCACCCCAAACACATTACTGTTGCCTTGAGGCGATCCAGTCATGTGTGTAGGAAGTCACCAATTTTTCCACATGGTATTGTTTTTAGATTATGTATATTTATGAATATCCACTGCCTCGCCAGAGTGTTTGAGTTATAAGCTATCATGTGTCACTTGATTTACCTTTCTGAGGGGAGTTCCTCAGTAACCAACAGATGTTCATGCATATGGATATGCATACATGACCTTCTACCAGATGTTTCAGAAAATGCAGGTCTAGTATGACCGTAAATGTTTATATTGCATTATTAATTTTGCCTAAAAAGTTAAAATTTCATCTGAACTTGTAACTCAATTAAGTAGCAGTTGTGATTTTATTTGCAATTAAAATTATATTCTGGCTTTTATGGCTTTAAAGTGCAAAATATGATGGTAATTATTAGGCAGCATATATTATTGCTGTAATTAATGCTGTGCATAGTAAAAAATATGGTTCCAGAGTGTCTGTTATCCAAGTCAGTAATTCTAACAGATCTCTGCAGGTCTGCAAGCTATTTTTTTTTTTTACTTAATTCCAATACATAATTTTACATTATTATTGTGACTTAAAAGGGTCAC
The DNA here is from genome assembly GCA_024363595.1 of Xenopus borealis. NCBI lineage: Eukaryota > Metazoa > Chordata > Amphibia > Anura > Pipidae > Xenopus > Xenopus borealis. Next base: position 126,070,089 of record CM044442.1, read on the forward strand.
ATCAGACAGAAGAGTAAAAGTTCTAAAAGGAGCAAGAATGTGCCCTTAAGTGCTCATGCAGAGAGTACTTTTGCCCAGTGTCTGGCTGAGCTCTGCATCTCACATCAGATTAAAAAAATTGGAATGAGGTGCAAGTTATGGGATGGGTATGGAGTAGGAGGAAGCATCCCTGCATGCTTCCCCCTGTCACCCATCATGAATACAGTATTGAAAAACAATGCAGCTTTGTATTCATAGGTAAACTGCAGGTCTTTGCACTCCAAATCAGACCACAGAGACCTGGGCAACTTGCCTTCCAGTTTGTAAATGACTAACGTGCCTGGTAGACACTTGCTATTTGGAGGTTCAGAGGAAGAACATCATTTTGGAATTTCAATGATAATGTCTTTTTACCCTTTATACCCCCATTCATAACTAAGGATAATCTGTTTTGCTGGGCGACACATGCCACCTCTTGAAAGGTCATGAAGGGTGAACAGGGCATGCAGCATTCCACTAAATGGTCATTACAATGATAACGTCCCCATACTCCAGGCAAGGGCAAATAGGACCTTTTACTCCAGCATTATAAAAGTTCTCTAGGGTAATAACAAAATAGTAAGACAATGGGGTATATTTATCAAGGTTGACACTAGTTAACCACTGTGCATCAGAATAAGTTCACTTGTATCTAGCCTTAAAAATTCAGTTTTTCACTTGATTGATAAAAATAAACCCCATAGTACAGTATATAATGTATCGTTTGAAATTATGTATATCAGGAAGGTCCAACCTGTTGTTGACCTGCAACTATCCATAGTTCCAGACATGTGAAATTTTCCCTGCTTATATGAGGCCCTAGCATTCCTTGATTTTAGGGCACCTTCTTCTCTAACTCTTGTCCTATATATATATATATATATATACCACACTACACCCCTTTGAAAAAGGCTGGTACTCCAGCCGAAACGTCAGTCCTTTGCCTGTATCATTAAACATTCTTTATTCACCGTAAGACCTGTGAGTGCGACCAGTTCTTCCATACTACTATATATATATATATATATAAAATACGAGGTTAACTGGTGCACGCTCCACTTAAGTCATCTGCCTGGGTGCTGGAAAACCAAAACACATCCTCAGTAAATACTCCGCACTCCAAGGTCTCGTGTAAAAAGCAACAAAGCTTGTGTTTATTCCCTCAACGTTTCGGTCTCCATATTGGAGCCGTCTTCAGGAGAAAAAGAAGACGGCTCCAATATGGAGACCGAAACGTTGAGGGAATAAACACAAGCTTTGTTGCTTTTTACACGAGACCTTGGAGTGCGGAGTATTTACTGAGGATATATATATATATAAAAACAAAAACTTTTCTTTCACTCATGGTTAGTGGTTGGCTGAAGCCATTTATTGTCAAACAACTGTGTTTATTCTTTTTAAATCATAATCACTACATAAACTACCCAAATTACCCTGATCAAAAGTTTACATACCCTGGTGATTTGGCCTGATAACATGCACACAACTTGACACAAAAGGGATAGAATGGCTATAAAAGGTAACCATCTTCACCTGGTCAATGATTTTCTGGACTCCTGACAAACCCTTACATCTTTCATCCAGTGTTGCTTTGATGTTTTTTGGATGTTTTTTGGGAAAAAGAAAAACAATTGTGAAAGGATCTGTGGGAAAAGGTAGCTGAACTCCATAAAAGAGGAAAGAGATATAGATGAGATAGATCACATCATACAGCAGGATGTTGCAACTCTCATAAGTCTTGATAGTCAAGTGTACACAAATGTAGTAATAAGTTTATAGTTTTCCTTTAAATCTTGTTTACCCCTTTTAAACAGATGAGATAAACTATATTATAACCGAGTCTGTAAAGCACAGTAATTACATAAAACAGTAAATATTACTGCATTTAGCAAAATCATTTATTCTGTGTTTCCTATATAAAGCTTGGCATAATAAGTTTAAATGAATGCATTAGAAATACATCAAGAAATATTATTTAGTTATTTAATTACATGATCACCATACTTTGTTAACCAATGCAATGCACAGAGACCTTAATGGGATCACACAGAGCAAGCTTTTGAAATGACACAGCCCGAGATGTGTCTTTATTAATATAACTTTCTACTGATCCATTCAGCTATGCAGGGAAACAATGGTGCAGTGAATGTATATTTCTACACATTGAATTTTATTTGCCGTAATTATTATTACAGTTTTTAATTATTTTCTTTTATATGTGCATTGTTCTCTGTGTAATTAAACCGCATTATAATGGCATGGAAAGAAATTAGAATATACAATAATTACTTATAATAATTAGAAAAATAGTCCATAATTAACAAAAATAAAAATCTGCTATTATGTAACAAAATGTAAAAAAAAAAACAGAAAATGTATTGTACGTGTAATGTATAATTTGGAGGGGGATTATAATGGTTAATCCTGCACAAGAAATTCAGTATTTTCTACCCCACATTTTAGTCTACTAATTAACCCCTTTGACTTCAAATGACATGTAGAACCGAACATGTTCACATTGACACACTTGGTACACTGACCCTTAGTATTGATTTTGACACTAAAAATCTAATGAAAGACTAGACTGCAACTCTTTAATACCATGGCATGCCACCCTTGTCTCAGTTAATATATAAAATGACCTAGAGGATAATGTTTTCCATTTAGGAAAACCTACAGAATATGTATGAGAAATGGTCCTTCAATGCAGCTCACTGGTGGTGTCACAGTAGTGACAGAGTTGGTAATTGGGTGAATTCAGTTTATTATATTACAGAAAATTCCATAGCAAATACTCAAGGATAGTAATGGGCGATTAAATTCGGCAGGCGCGAGTTTAGCCACTAGCGAATAAATTAATGAAACTGTGGTTAAAATTCCCTGGCAAAAAATGACCCGTGACAAATAAATGTGTTGAAAAGCTGCACGCATAAAATTGTCACGCTTCAAAATTATTCGAATGCCCATTGACTTTAAAGCATTTGGACAAAATAGTCGCTTGTGTAAAAATAGATGTTCGCATCAATGTTGTTCCTCGTCAAATTTTGATGCCCATTTACGTTAATGCTTTTCGTGAATTTATTTACTTGCGATTAAACGCAGGCCCAGATTCACCCATCACTGCTTAAGGAGCATGGTGCAGAATAAAGCAGGAGGAAAAGTAAAGGAGACATTCTGATTATTTAGGGTTCAGAGGAGTCACAGTTAGTGATGAGTGAATCTGTCCCATTTCCCTTCATCCCTAAATTTCCAAAACTGCAAAAAAAATCACAAAAGGCAAATAATTTACAAGTCAATTGATATTTTTTCTAACAAGCAACGATTTATTGGGAAGCTGTCTTGTCTTGCCGACTTTTTGTCCAAATGTATTAACGTACTGTAAATGGGCATTTTTTCTTAGTGTCTTAATTTTGTCTTGGTGACTTTTTTATCGTGGCAAAAAAATTTTCGATGGAAAAATTTGCAGAGGGCAAAATGCTGAATTTCACCACAAATCCATGACTAGGGAAATACTTAGCTCATCACTAGTGAGAGTGTGTCCAATGGCAAGTGGGTCTTTAAGTAGAATTTGGTGGGGCCTTATAGGAGCTTTGGTCAGGACCCTTAATTCATAATTAAACAGACATACAGTAGGAAATGATTGGCCATACAGAATAATAACCTGTAGAAGCATCATGCATTATTATCTGAAAAGAGGTGATAAGAACATTTCCACAATCAAAACTTATCAAATATAATAACAACAAATGAACGACATGGGTACATAATAAAGCAGAAGGTACAAAGAAAGATACATTCTCATTATTCATCATGGTGTTTTGATTGAGAGGCAAAGTACAAAGTACAGATGCATGTAGCAGGTTGTATAGAAAAGGCTGCATGGCCAGGGGCCTTAAATTCTGTTGTGGTTGAAATTTAACTCTGAATGTCCCCTTGAAGTCCCTGACCAATTCTCCAAATCACCCCATGGGACCAGTCCCACAGTTTGGAACCATTTCTCTAGAAGTGAAGAATGCCGGAAACAAAACTCACACTTCTTTATCTCATAGGACAGGGTAATACAGTTCTTAAACTGTTATGGAATGACAGTGCTCAGATTAAACCTACCTCATAGGCAGGCCCGGACTGGCCATTTGTGGGTTAGGGCAAATGCCAGAGGGGCTGCTATAAGGTCCCATATAAAGTCAGTATTTAGTGGGCTGGTGGGGGCTGTTTGGGCCTCTATGTGGGCTGATGGGCCTCTTGTGTACCTGAAATGCCAGGGCCTATTTTAATTCTCAGTCCGGTCCTGCTCATAGGAGACCATCTTCTTTTCAAGTGAAAAATAAATGTAGCATTTGACTTTCCCATTCATCAGGAAAAACAATAGAACATTGCAGCTATGTAATGTTTTGCTCTTTTTTATATAGTGAAAAATAAACTATAAGTGGCAGTGTGCACTGTGAGAATAAAAAAATATTCTGAAAATATTTGCCCTCCCCACTAATAGAAAAGGGAAGTCTGAGAAACTGCAGAGTGCTTATTTTTTATTCATGTAGTGCCACTAACTTTTTTTTTATATTGCAAGGCTGAAGTATGTGATCAAAAAGTACAGCGTTAAAGTGAGTCTGACAAGCAGAACACTGGTAATAAATCAAAAATTTGTCAAGTTTCTTAAAAACTGTGGGTTTAAAAAGAAAAAAAAAATCACATTGAAGCAGTCAGTTCCAAAATGTAACAAAAACAGTTTGGGATATTCTAACAATCCTTTATTCAACTTACAGATAGTGATGGGCGAATCTCACCCGTTTCGCCGAAAAATTTGCGAAACGAGTCGCGCGTCAAGTCAATCGAGGCATGTCGCGTTGTTTCCGACGTGCGTCGTTTCCGTTGCGTCGCGTCATTTTCGGTGCGCGTCACGTCGTTTCCGTTGCGTCATTTTCAGGCGCGCGTCGCGTCGTTTCCGATGCGTCATTTTCGGCTCGCGTCGTTTTCGACGTGTCGCGTCAAAAACGATGTGCGACTCGTTTTTTTTTGGTGAATTTTTTCTGGCGAATTTTTTCTGGCGTTTCGCAAATTTATTCGCCAGCGGCGAATCTCGGGAATTCGCCGCAAATTCGCCCATCACTACTTACAGATAAAAAAGAAATTGGGAGTCAAGTCAAAACAGAAAGATGGGAATCTGGAGGGTGGAGGATAAAGGAATAGATTACTTAAATACAGGATGTCTGATCTGCAATCCTCCAGCAGGTGGATATATATAAGGGGTCTTTTACCAAATGCAGGGCAATGTGCAATGTCCAAAAAATTGCAGCGGGTCCTGCTTTCTCCCAATGAATATGACTCTGTCTGTATTGGCAGCATTCTGTGCAAGGGAGTGGACAGTAGGCACATAAGCATAACCCTTTTAGTGCCTTAACCATCCATTCATACAAATCTAAAAGTTAAAGGGATCCTGTCATGGGAAAACATGTTGTTTTTAAATGCATGAGTTAATAGTGCTGCTCCAGTAGACTTCTGCACTGAAATCCATTTCTAAAAAGAACAAACATTTTTTTATCTTCAGTTTTAAAATCTGACATGGGGCTAGACATTTTGTCAATATCCCAGCTGCCCCAAGTCATGTGACTTGTGCCTGCACTTTAGGAGGGAACTGCTTTCTGGCAGGCTGTTGTTTTTCCTTCTCAATGTAACTGAATAGTACACAGTGGGACATGGGTTTTTACTTGAGTGCTGTTCTTAGATCTACCAGGCAGCTGTTATCTTGTGTTAGGGAGCTGTAATCTGGTTACCTTCCCATTGTTCTGTTGTTAGGCTGCTGGAGGGGAAAAGGGAGGAGGTGATATCACTCCAACTTGCAGTACAGCAGTAAAGAGTAATTGAAGTTTATCAGAGCACAAGTCACATGACTTGGGGCAGCTGGGAAATGGACATTATATCTAGCCCCATGTCATATTTCAAAATGAAATATATAAAAATCTGTTTGCTCTTTTGAGAAATGGATTCCAATGCAGAATTCTGCTGGAGCAGCACTATTAACTGATGCGTTCCCATGACAGAATCCCAGATGCAGACCACGATTAAGCCCTTTATTACCCTGTATTAAGTAGTGCTTGTTCCCAGCAGTTCTGCACCTCCATCAAATTTTATATTCGTCAGGGAAACCGAACCCCATAAGTAAATGCTCTTTGAATGATCACACTAAGGGGTGATCTACTGACATGTTCGCTGACTTCTAAACACATTTTGAGGTTCATAGCCGGGTTCAAGGTGAGCTTTTCTTCGACTCTCCCCATCTGTGAACGCACTTTGATAGCTTTCGGCTCCAACAGCCTCCATTTATAGGCACATAGCATAGTTGCCTTACCCTGGAATGTACAAGTCGGGTGCAAGTCTATAAACAGAGGCACTGGCCAGGTTAGGACTGGGTGTGGGTTGAGAGCGGTATACTGGAGAACGCCGTAACTGGGCCATGTGGAGACTCGCTAGAACCGTTCAGTGAGAACGCCGCCAGGATCCACTCTGGCTGCGGACGAATTCAGTGCAAACAAAACTTGGTACTTGGCGGAACATTCCAAAGAAACGATGCGTGGGGAAGCACTATCCGTTAAAACAGCATCTTTATTAATTACCATTAAAATACAGCCAAATACGCAGGCAGGTTGAGAGCGGGCAGGTTAAAGCCAGGTGCAGGTTGAATGTTTGTCGACCTACACATCACTAGGGTGTCCTATTAAACCCATTAGTGTATTTGCAGTCACGGTGTCTGTAATTAACCCATAGTTTATAAAAAAACTGAGGGCTGAAACAAGGGGAAGACAACAAAGGTATGTGCTTAGGGTTAGGACCCTAGACACATACCTGTGCTGCCTTCTTTAACTTTGACTCTGCATGTCCAGCAGTCATTATGAACAAGGAGACAATTGAAATGGCTGATGAATGTTTTGGGGTAGAGAATGGTGAGGGGAGGGAAGGTGATGAGGTGAGTGATGGAGGAGTAATGACAGCCAGGGTCTTGCCTGGAAACTTTATTGACATCTTTTTGTAACTTCCCATGGGACCCGGTGTTGCTTGGAACCCTCTAGCAAATTCCCTCACTAAAATGAGACCTGATTAACCTGTACTGGGCTTTGTTTAAAACAAAGCTCCTTTTCTTTTTTAAAGGTTACCATTCTCACAATGCATGCATTAATAACACAGTTTCATGTCATTTGCTTCAGAAATCACTTCGGTTTTTACTTTGGAAAAAGAACTGAATGTCTTGTTGACAATGTCTTGAAATCTTCTTTAACACTTCTCCTTAAAGTATACATATGGATTTCATCCAGACATCCCCAATCTGAAACGTTTTGGCTCACAGGGGCTGGAATGGAAGTTATTTCCCTTTTAGGTGCAGTAGCTGTACTACACAGACTCAACAAAGGCATGCAATATCATTAACATCTGATTCTGAGAATGGATGACAAGCAGTTCTTTGTTATTTTACAGCAGTCTGGGGAGAGATGATCTACATTAGCGTATCTTTGGCAATATTATACCTATTAGCCACTTAGAATACAAATATTTCTCTAATCTGAGCAGGGGATACACTGCTTGAATATGTCTATTGTTTCTAGAGACTCATTTATTATTTTAAATTATAGATTTACCTAAAGACTTTAAGTCTGAACATGAACCTGCAAGGGAAACCAGGCTTAATACTGTTTTAAATGTGTATGGTTTTAAATGTGTATGGTCAAAAAGGGGAGTGGTCAACACTGGCTATCATTATTTTCCTTCCACCATGTAGGCCAGAAAATTTCCAGCCCTTGGGACCACAGAAGTTGGACAGGCACATATGGCAGTGCACTTCACTGAACTGAAATGCAAAAAAAATTTGAAATTCGACCAGGGAATAGAGGGGGAATAGTGGGGAATTAAAAAAATTCGATCGAATCGATCAAATTCAATTCAAATTCGAATCGAATATTCGAACAATTTTTAATCGATCGATTGAATTTTTCTTATTCGATCTTAGGGAATGATCCTCATTTCGGTAGGTTTAATCTGGCGAAGTAGGTGATCAAATTTTAATTTAAAGGGGAAGTATTTGACCATCGAATTTTCGAATAAAATTAAATTAGAATATTTGAATCGTTCGAATTTGAATATTCGATGGTCGAATTTGGTTGAATTTGCCTAATTTGAATTTTTGAAAATTCGATCGAATATTCAAATCCTTCATGTGAATTTATGTGAATTTAGTAAATCTGCCCCTAAGTACCAAATTAGGGAAATGTTTATGCCAGAACTTTAAACGTCAACACTAAGAAGCGGCTGCCATTCTCTTGATTTGATTGAGAGGATTTTGATGTTAGTGGAACTGTAATATTCCTCAAAAACTAAATTAAGTATTCATTTCCCCAGAGAATGCTTCAGAGTTGCACATTGCAAATTATTTTTGGTACTGATTTAAAGTTTTCCTGCTTTTTACATTTTTTATTTTTGTCCTGATGTACCCAAGAACCGTGTTTTTTCCTCTATGAATGTTAGTATTTGTAAAATAAAGAGGCTTAAAATACTAACCAGATGTTTATTTTGCCATGGTTGCCATGGTCAATTCAAATTAGTCTGCCCCCTCTACAGCCTTGCACCAATCACTTATTGCTTTAGGTTCCGTATTTGACTGAGGGAGGCCTTGCACATGTCCCCCATAGTGTGACATTAAGGGCCACATTTACAAAATTCATGTGAAGAGATCGAAATTCGATCGAATTCGAACGAATACCGAACGTACGATTTTTTCGGAGGATCAAATATGCAAATTTGGCATTGAATACCGAATATTCGAATTATCTAATAGATCGAATGATTGAATATTCTATCATTCGATGATCCAAAGATTTAAAATTTTAAAATTATTCGAATGCCTACTTTGCCAGATTGAACCTACCGAATACCAATAGAAGCCTAAGGCAACCCCCCTATAGGCTTCTTTTGCAAATACTTGCTCGAATACCATTCGTATGATCGAACGCCTCGATCGTTCGAATCGTACAAATTTTTTGGAGGCTCTAAGGAAAAAGTACAATTTTTTCATGAAATCGAACGATCGGTATTCGATAAATCGGTAAATCGAATATCGAGGAAATTAAAGCCTAAACCTATTCGATAAGCATTCAATAGTAAAATGCTTATTGAATTTCGAGGGGATTTTAGGGGAATATTAGTAAATGTGCCCCTAACACTGCAATGCTTAACACTTATTAACACAGTAAATATTGTATCTCAAAGTAAAACAGACTTGTGTGCTTATATCCTTTCAGTGCTTGAAGAAAAAGTTATTTTAAAACATTTTCCCGGATTTTACATAATTTTTTCCTGGTCCCCTGAAAAATGTAAAATGGGGGTTCTACTCTATTTGGCAAACAATAAAAGCACCTTTCTGTTAAATAAAGCTACAGTTCCTGGATAAGAACTACAAGTACAAAACTTGACCTCTGCCCAATTTGGTCACTTACATTCTGGGCCAATGAGAGAAGACTACATCAATGCTCAAATTTGGCCCTCATCCTATGAGATTTTCAAACCTGTCTGTTGGACAACTGGGTGATTTTTCGCACAAATGTCTGTTCAGTAGGCAATCAAGAAGGGCCCATATACATACTGTAAATACATATTAGCTGCTGACTCTTGTATGGACAGCTTATTGCAATGACTAGAAGTACTTTGATTTTATAAACAACCTTGACCTTTTAAAAAGCTGTTTTTTGAAAGTTCTTTGCCAAAGATTTTTTTTGCTTTTCAATCATGCAATCATACTGATCAATACTTTTTCAGAAAGGCATGGAGTTATGATACCTACCAGCAGATGGATGGATCTTCACTAATGTAAGTCTACTGCAAGCCTGGATTGATACCTAATGTACATTATTTATAATTGAACACTTTGTCAAGCTCTAGCTGCCCTTTCCAGCCACAGAATGCAATAACTCACAACAGAAATATTTATGTTTGTAAAGTAATATTTAAAATATGTAATTCATAAACTCATGCTTTTATCACTATTTCACTGACTTGAAATAATTAGGACCTTTCTGTGCTACTGGACAATATTCGTGCCATTTGTATAAACATTCAAGCATCAGTATACAAGTCTACTCTGTGTGCATTACGTTAGTCCATTAACATTACCCAAAGAATGTAAACAATACAACTGATTCTTTCTAAAAGCAATTACTCACCAGAGAAGACATCAGTTCTGAGCTTTAGCAATAACACATACTAAACTAAATTGCACTTTGTTTTGTTTAAAAAAAGCGGGTAGTTTGCCATTAGTGCTATCATTTATCAATACTATTGTAATTAATTTAATGTTCTGTATGGAGATATTTTTATATCTCATTATTCTAGCATACAGCTTAAAGGGATACTGTCATGGGAAAACATGTTTTTTTTCAAAATGTATTAGATACTAGTGCTGCTCCAGCAGACATCTGCACTGAAATCCATTTCTCAAAAGAGCAAACAGATTTTTTTATATTTCATTTTAGAATGGGGCTAGACTTGGGGGCAGATTTACTAAATTCACATGAAGGCATCGAAGTTCGATCAAATTTTCAAAAAGATTCTAATTCTAATTTTCCAATGTTTTTGAAGACCACTTTGACCAGGGGATTTTGAAAATTCAATCGAATCGAATGATTTTAATATTTGAATAAAAATCTATTTGAATATTCGACTATTTGTCAGTCGAATTACTTCCCCTTTAAATTTTTATTCGACTGCCTAGTTCACCAGATCAAAGGTACCCAGGGCCGCCATCAGGGGGGGACAGGGGGGACAAGTGTCCTGGGCCCGGGGCTGAAGGGCGGCCCGGCAGTGCTGCATTTTTCAAAGAGCCCCCTTACCAGCGCGAGTCTGTGCTTCTTCTTATGCAGAAGGCGGATGTGCCGAACAGACGCGATGTCCTGAAGCAGCAAAAAGACACGAAGGAGCCGACACTGAAGTCCTGAAGCGGCGAAAATACCCGATGTCACGAAAGGAGCTGATGCTGAAGTCCTGAAGCCACAAGTTCAATTCTACTGACATATATATTTTATGGGGCTCCAATTATTTTTTTTTAACTTGTAAGGGGGGCCCTGCCACCAATGTTTTTAAAAAATATATTTTTGGGGCCCCAATTTTTTAACTTGTAAGGGGGGCCCTTGCGCCAATGTTTTTTTAAAAAAGATATTTTTTGGTGCCCCAATTTTTTTTAACTTGGCACCAATGCTTTTTTAAAAAAAAAATTTATGGGAGGGCCCTGGCACCAATTTTTTTTTTAACTTATAAGGGAGCCTTGGGGGGGGGGTTACTTTTTTGGCGCTGCTGTTTGTGTGGTCTTTTTAACTTTGATGTGGATTCGACTGGGATTGGGGCGGGGCTTGGGTGCCTCGGTGGGCGGAGCCTAGGGGGCCCCGACAATTTTGTTGCGGTGCCCCGTGATTTCTAATGGCGGCCCTGAAGGTTGGGTTTCAATATTTTTGATCAAATAAAAATATTCGATTGAATGGTTAAAATCATCGAATTTTCTATTCAATCGTTCCACCAATCGAATTGAAGTAAAATCCTTCGAATTCAATATTGGATTTTATTCCCACACTATTCCCAACTGTTCTCATGGACAAATTCGTGGGTTGTTTAACCCTCGAATTCAACCCTTAGTAAATCTGCCCCATAGTTTAGAGCAAAAAAGTTTCACTGGCACACAGGTAATGGCGGCAGGGTAAAACCCTTGCTTAAGATGTATTTAATGGCAGCCTTACCTGTTTGCTCTATATTGTGAATGGGTTGCCGTTGCCCATTTTTGCTGAGCACCAGGATTTTGTTTCCTCAGGAGGGCTGAATGGGACAACCATGTCACCAGCACTGCTTCAGCTTTAAACAGTGGTTCAACCAATCAGGGCCAGAGAGGTTATACCGGCTCAAAGCCTGAGTAGTGAACAGCCAATCCAGGCAGCTTTAGTGAGTGAGGGGAAGTGCTGACTGATCTTGCTAAGTGCTCGGTCTCCTGCTCAAAGTGACGAGCAGCATCAGCAAAATGGCAAAATTTTGGCCACGTCCCCTTTTGGCCATTCCCTTTTAACTCCACCCACTTTCCAATGTGCTTTTACTGAATTTTCAGGAAAATCAAACCATAGCAGTGGGGGCAAAATTTGCTTAAAGTCTGGGGGGAAAAGATTCTGGCACCTAAAGTAAATTACATACAGAGACTGCGAGGTACTCAAAAGACATACAAAGGAGTAGTAGGTACTGATCTCACAAGAACATAAAATAGAGAAAGCACCACATGCACTATAAAGAACATTATAGTAAGAAGCAGAGGGCACTAGCACACAAAATACATACATAGAGAGCAATGGACAATGGCACCACAAGCAGTAGACTATAGAGAATACTGGCAGACCAAGCACATTATACAATAACAAAGTTGGTATAAGTACAAGAATTCATTATATAGTAAGACTTAGTGAGCACAGGCACTCCAAGTCTATAAGTACTAGCACTTCTTGATGCAGTGCCTCACTCTATTGCTCTGCCAAAATGCAAGGTATGAGGAACTGTAGGCCTGCAGCATTGTGTAACCTGTAGCAGGGAAAGCCATGCAGGGATTGCATTAGTAATGTGGAAAATTCAAATATCTCTCACTACACTGATATGTAGTTAGACAGCAGTTAGACCAGCAGTGTTTATAATAATGGGGCAGCTGTTCAAATTCTCCAATCTCACTGCATCAGCATAATAATTATATATAAACATAGACACCATCTCTCCCTACTATACCTGCTATCCCACAGTCACACTCCCTTCCCAGAGACTATTATCCACTGTTACTATAGACACCATCTCTCCCTACTATACCTGCTATCCCACTGTCACACTCCCTTCACAGAGACTATTATCCACTGTTACTATAGGCACCATCTCTCCCTACTATACCTGCTATTCCACAGTCACACTCCCTTCCCAGAGACTATTATCCACTGTTACTATAGGCACCATCTCTCCCTACTATACCTGCTATCCCACAGTCACACTCCCTTCCCAGAGACTATTATCCACTGTTACTATAGACACCATCTCTCCCTACTATACCTGCTATTCCACAGCCACACTCCCTTCCCAGAGACTATTATCCCACTGCTACTATAGGCACCATCTCTCCCTACTATACCTGCTATCCCACAGTCACACTCCATTCCCAGAGACTATTATCCACTGTTACTATAGACACCATCTCTCCCTACTATACCTGCTATCCCACAGTCACACTCCCTTCCCAGAGACTATTATCCACTGTTACTATAGGCACCATCTCTCCCTACTATACCTGCTATCCCACAGTCACACTCCCTGTGTGTAATTACTGCATGAAGCAGGAATGCAGACAGAGCTGCCTGTATATTCCCTGGAGCCCTTCAAGATTTTGGCTCCCACCCGCATTGCGGCGGACTTAGTTATGCCACTGACCTGCCTGTGGAGGTGGTTGGATGCACCAATGCACATTGAGACTGTGAGAGACCTTGTGAAGTGAAGGGCTGGAAGGAGGGATGTGCGCAACTCCTCAAGTCAGCACGTCAACACGTCAGCTTGATGCTCTGGCTTCTTCTGGGCTTCCTGTCTGCAGACACAGACTGCAGCAGGCAGGGCTTCCTTTCCCTCGCTGGCCACTTCCACTTCAATGGCTAGGGGTGGTGGTGCAAAGTTTTTGTACACACCAGTACAAAAAAAAAGTTTAAAAAATTGTAAAAATTAGCTGTTAAATACTGTGTTTCCTGTACTTAAATGTTTACCCCCTTGACTACAAATAAAACTTGTTTATATAAACAATAGTAGTGTTTCTGAAGCAAGCATGGCAGTTTCTTTTCAGTTCAGGGCAACAGCACAAATATATTATTTACTTTAAAACACTTTTAAACACTTTTAAAACACTAACAACATTTTTTGCTACTGTTCCTTTAAGAACCATGAGGGATATTCACTTGAATGGCTCTGAATATTTCATAAAAAATATTATGTCATGGAAATAGTTCGGATTCTGACGAAGGAGCCACCCTTGCCGGCTTACCTGTTGGGAGGGGAGGCAGGAATCACTCTCGGAATCACTCTCTCTCGCACTTGAACAGCCGAATTTGGTGGAGCACCTGCTTGGAAAGGAATGTATTTTGTCATATACGGTAGTTTTTACCAAAAATAGTGCTATGATTTTTTGGTGATTCATATCGGACACCAGTAATGACAATGAGAGGAGTAAGACACAAACACTCTGTGTAGCATGGCTTGGTTTTGTCCACCTGGATTATTGTAATTACTGTATATAACAATTTATTAAAATGAAACTGTGTTTAACCAAGACAATTCAAGTGTCATAGTGGTGATTGCTGCACAGGACTAGGCAGGAGTAACTATTGTTTTGACAACACTGCATATATTAATATATTCCATATACAATTATTGTTTGCACACATTAGTTTTCTATCAAATCTGCATTTTGCAGGACATGTTTGAATATGGTACAACATATTGTTTAACAAGGCTGTCAATTTCTGAACCATTAAATATATCAATTTCAGTTCATTATAACATTTCACAAATAATATTAATTAATTAATAGTAATAGTTTGAATGTTTTACTATGTTCTGTATTATACCGTATTGTCTAGTTGATGGTGTGGTAAGTTGCTGAGGGATAAGGAAAGCTCTTAAATCATGTAAAATGAGCAGTTTATTCAGATGCCTAATAAATCTTCTGGGAGGATCTCAGCCAAATGTGACATTTAAAACGTTGTCATTAAAGTACTGTTTTAATTGACTAATACCATTTTATAGCAACTGTAATATAAAGTTAAAGAAATATGTGCATTATGAATAAAAAGGATTTATAGTTTATCAGTTTTACCTTAAAAGATTCAATAATTAAGTACAGGGTTCACTCAAATGCCAGAAGATGCAAGACCGTTTCCTAAACTGGAGGGGTTCTTTACTAAACTTCAGTCAGGATTTTTTGGGGCAAAACTCAAATTGTTCTTTTTTTTTTTAAACTCAGATTTTTTACTATGCAGCAAAAAGCCTGAATCAAAAAATCCGCCAACCTGCCGAGGCTGTGTATAGGTAAATGGTAACGGTCCCTATCCTATTTTGAAGTTTCTATGGTCTGCACTGGAATAAGTCTGAAATCAGAAATATTTGGGCTTTTCCAGAAAAATTCTGAAAAAAATCTAAATTTTATTGAGTTTTACCTGAACTGATTAAATAATAAATAAAGAAGGTCAAATTGTTTGACTTTTTTATTTAAAACATAAAAAAATGTGGATTTTAATAAATAACATATTACGTGGGAAATGCTTTTCACCAGATTAAACACAGAACAAAAATTGGAAGTCTTTAAAATGCTGCTTGATAAATATAAATGTCAGTATATTCCCCTTGTAAGCAAGGAACACCGTTGCAAAACAAAACCTTTTTGGTTCAATAGAAGTGTTGGTGGGTAAGAAAAGGCGTGCTTTTAAAGGGCACCTATCGTGAAAAACAGCTACCCCCAACCAAATGTGCGGGCTGATAGAGCCCACATTCTGGTTGGGGAAACCAGTGTTTTTTTTTTTTTTTTTTTAAATGCCCCCCGCCCAGCGCGCTCGCCCTGGGAGGGAGCACCATGACAGTTTCTGCACAGTGCGAGCGCACTGGCGGGGGGCAATTTTTTTAAAAAGACCACTAGTACCCCCAACTGGAATGCAGGCTCTATCAGCCGGCACATTTGGTTGGGGGTAACTGTTTTACACGATAGGTGCCCTTTAAAAGCACACCTTTTCTTATCCACCCCACCCATGCAAAAAAGCAGGCAAGCTACAATCGATATGGAAAAGGATACTGCAGTAAGCAGTAAAAAGAATCCAAAATTGTTTTTTAAATATGTTAATGGTAAAAAAATGAAGCAGGAAGGGCTGGGACCTTTATTATTAGAGGAGGGTCAGCTGGTTGATGAGAACAAGCAAAAAGCTCCAATTCTGAATGCATACTTTTTGTCTGTCTACACAATTGAGGAACCAGTTAATGAAGGTTTCATTATTAATAGTCCCAATTTTAGTAATACATCTAATGATGCATGGTTCACACATGATGAAATTCAAAAGAGACTAGAACATGTTAAGATAAACAAAGGTCCAGGGCAAGATGGGATTCATCCTAGGGTACTACTCAATTTTTCAGGATTCATTGAGGTCTGGCATGGTGCTGAGGAACTGACAAATTGCTAATGTGGTCCCCTATTCAAAATGGGATCCCGTTCTCAGCCTTAAAACTATAGGCCATTTAATTTGATGTCAGCTGTAGGAAAGCTTTTGAAGGATTAATAAAGGATAGGATACTGGACTTCATAGCAAATAGAGTTACAATACTATGAGTTTCTGCCAGCATGGTTTTATGAGTAATAGTAATTGATCTTGCCAGACTAACTTAATTTATTTAATGAGAAGGTAAGCAGGGGCCTCGATTCTGGGATGGCAGTGGATGTCATTTACTTAGACTTTGCTAAAACATTCGATACAGTGCCACACAGAAGGTTTCTGGTTAAATTAAGGAATGTTGGCCTGGAACATAGTATTTGTACCTGGATAGAGAACTGGCTAAAAGATAGACTACAAAGAGTGGTTGTAAATGGAACATTTTTTAATTGGACCAGTGTTGTTAGTCCCTTGCTTTTCAAATTGTTTATTAGTGACCTGGATGAGGGCATTAAAAGTATGGTTTCTATTTTTTGCAGATGATACTAAATTTTGCAGAATTATAGGTTACATGCAGGATGCTGCCACTCTGCAGAGTGATTTGTCTAAGTTGGGAAACTGGGCAGCAAACTGGAAAATGAGGTTCAATGTTGATAAATGCAAGGTTATGCACTTTGGCAAAAATAATATAAATGCGAGTTATACACTAAATGGCAGTGTGTTTGGAGTTTCCTTAAATGAGGATCTGGAGTATGCAGTGCTATAATGATATAAATGAGCTGGAGAGAGTGCAGAGACTAAGTGCAACTAAACTGGCTAGAGGGATGGAATATTTAAATTATGAGGGTAGACTGTCCAGGTTGGGGTTGTTTTCTCTGGAAAAAAAGACATTTGCGAGGGGACATGATTATACTTTACAAGTACATTAGAGGACATTATAGACAAATATCAAGGGACCTTATTACCAATAAATAGCATCACCACACCAGAGGCCACCCCTTTAGAACTTTCATTTGAAGCAGCGTACGTGGTTCTTCACAGTGAGGACGTGGAATGCACTGCCGGGTGATGTTCTGATGCTGATTCTGTTGATGCTTTTAAGGGGCTTGGATGATTTTTTGGACAGGCATAATATCAAAGGCTATTGTGATACTAAACCCTACAGTTAGTGTTGCTATGGGCATATATGGTTTGTGTGAAAGAGTGTAGGGGTGTGTGTGAATGCTGGGTTTTAATTTGATGAGGTTGAACTTGAACGTTGTCTTTTTTCAACCCAATTTAACTATGTAACTATGTAAACCCCCCCAGTGTAATTTTAAGCAGATACAGGTCTGTGTTTTATTGATAGCATGGTTTTCCATAACATACAGTAGAACTGTATTTAATTCAGACAAACATGTTAAAGTTCATTTTTCTGATGCTGGGAGAGAGCAGTTCATGTATAGAGTGTATTTCTACAATCTGCTTTAGAAGTGTCTTCCTCTACCACTGCACTAGTATACTCCCTTCCTACTTTCTGAGAAGAGAGCATCACAGCTCCTGTAATTTACTGCACTTGCTATGTCTTATAGAGCATTCTGGCAAAGACATACCTACTATCTTGGGGTTTTCCAGCCCATTCCATTGCAATTCATCAACTACAATGCTAAAAAGGACCAACACAGCATTCTGCCTTACGAATAGCTTGATTTTCACCTGGATATCTAAGGGAAAGGTTGGAAGATTGAATAAAATAGAAATTATCAAGCATTTCACAGTTCAAACATCACAATACAAAATTAAAATGATTACTTTTACATCAATATCTTAGGATGTATTGTCTCTGAAGGCAACTTCATAACTTACAGAACATTAAACACTAAAACAGATGCATTTAATTTGACACTAATAACAGGAAAGCTGATTTTGTCCTGAAAATCAGAATCCCTTTCAATAAATCCCCATGAAAAAAAAAGAACTTTTAGAGATGTGATCTGGTTGGCAGCTATAATAGTCTGATGCTAAATTGGATAAGTGGCTACCCCAACAACCTTATTTTAAGAAGCAAATTATGATAATAATACAAATTGATGAAATAGCTATAATGCTACAAAATCACTATTTTCTTTCCATATGGACAAAAAAACAGGATGACTCACTAGTACTCATTCTTTCTGGAAAAAAGTATTGAGCTTGAGCTGGAAAATAATCCTATATAAAAACATAAGCTAAATGATGTGAATATTCAGTCTGAAACAGATGTAAAACCATGTTTACATTTATCCCATTGGCAGATTGACTAAAATTCTTTTGTCAAAGTGTAATAAAAACATATGGCTAATCTGACAAAAGTGTCCTTGTCACCCCTCCTCAATTATTCCTCTACCTGCCCCCCCTTTTCTACTTCATTCCTGCCCCTTAACTTCCATTGTCTTTGTGTTTCTGCCACTTATTATATATTTTGCCTTGAGTAACCCAAAGACAGCATAAGCTTTTCAAAACATCCTCAAAAAGATCTGTGAAGACCTACAAACTGTGCTCATGAAGGCATCCTGTTTTCCTCAAAAAATGTTATAAGGGTATAGGGAAGTTAAAGATGTGGACTATAAATTCATTTATGGTAAGTATTTAATGGTGTTAAGCACCTTTGTGACAGTGAATTGGTCAACCCATATTCTTTGAGTAGCCTTCTTAAAATGTCTGTTCTCTTGCCCAAAGGTAATACAATACTAAAGACTTAGAAATCCACAGAATACTCTTGTCCATGTGAAGGTGGTCTATCAATGTTATCCCTTCTAAAACACCCTAGCAGTTAATCCAGAGCTTCAGCAAATAATCATTCAAAAGATTCAGCAACCTAAGAGTAAAAAACTTTGATCCCAGAAAAAGTAGAACAAAAGTTTGACTGTAATGGAGCCATTAAAGGGATCCTGTCATGGGAAAAAAAAATTTTCAAAATGTATCAGTTAATAGTGCTGTTCCAGAAGAATTCTGCATTGAAATCCATTTCTCAAAAGAGCAAACAGATTTTTTTATATTTCATTTTGAAATCTGACATGGGGCTAGACATATTGTCAATTTCCCAGCTGCCCCAAGTCATGTGACTTGTGCTCTGATAAACTTCAATCAGTCTTTACTGCTGTACTGCAAGTTGGTGTGATATCACCCCCTCACTTTCCCCCACCCAGCAGCCTAACAAAAGAACAATGGGAAGGTAAACAGATAACAGCTCCCTAACACAAGATAACAGCTGCCTGGTACATCTAAGAACAGCACTCAATAGTAAAACCCATGTCCCACTACGTACTATTCAGTTACATTGAGAAGGAAAAACAACAGCCTGCCAGAAAGCAGTTCCCTCCTGAAGTGCTGGCACAAGTCCTGAGCACCTTTAAATTTCAAATTTGGTGCCAAAGTGAGCTCTGTGACGTCATCACGTCCATCGTGACACGATAAAGTCATCGCCCGGCGCCGCTACCCACGTGGCAGCCCTGGGTGCTGCCTTTTTTGGAGCAACGCCTGAGAAGAAGCATTCATGACACATTGCGAACGAGCATGAGAAGGAGCACCCGCAGCTACTGTAGATGCGGCTGGGCAGCATGCCTCAGATTTTGCCGCCCTAGGCCTGGGCTTTTGTGACCTTGCCACAAATCTGGTCCTGCATATTGTGCCATAATTGGGAGGGTTTTAGGAAAATTGATTAAGATAAATATTTTTTCCCTGAATTAGATGTACTTTGGGTGGAGGAAGGTTTATAATACACAGATATAGGATTTGGATCAGCATAAATGAATTTTCTAAAAAAAATGCAAACATTACAGGAAAATGTATATGGAGAAATGCTAAAATGTTTTGCCATTTTTGCCAAAATTCAAGAAAGCCAAGATGGAAAAAGTGATTTCAAATGTTTAAAATTCAAGTTCAAGATTTACCAATTTAAAGAAACTTCAGAAATGGGTGGCATCTAAAAACTGGCAGATTTCAATAGCCAATCAATTGGAGCAAGTGGAACTTTATTTTCAACATTCAAGCTATTTTATCTTTTTAAACAGTCATAACATGGGTAATGTAATCATATACCCTGTGCAATGGTGCAAAGCATTTCTACCACTTGTAGATTGGGTTGCCAAATACATTCAGCCTTCTCAAAAGTTATATTAAATTTAAGCAAAGTAATATTTTTTTCCTTTACTGGCTCTTATTACATTACCCCATATGTATCCAATCATTGGCTTTTTTCACTTGTGACTGCATGAGATTAGAAAATGCTATCCACTAATTGTCTTAACAAAGGGCTTCCCAACTGGGATGATCATTTATATTGCATTCCCCCAAAACATAATAAATTGTGATACTTTTACAAAAAGATTCAGGACACTTTTTGTGAGCCCTATATAATGCATGCACCAATATTAGGTATTTTGCAGAAGCAGAACATTTTTTGTTACCTCCCATGGTCCAGGAGACCTAGGGAAAAGTCACAATATATTCCAGTACTAGGTCACTTTAGTGTGGTATAGGAGATAACTCACATCAGTGATTTTCCCATGCTTCACTTTACTGAGTTCAGAGACAATAGTTATGCTTGTTTTGCTTGGAGGAGCTTGTTGCTCAGTCCAACTGCTTTTAGATCACCAATGATATTCACAGTTCTTGTCTATTCATGGGAAGTAGAAAAGTATTATAATGAAGCAATTAAAGGATTAATACATTTCATTACCATTGTAAGGAAAGAAAGATAAACAAAAAGAAAGCCATGCAAGATTACAGAATAAGGAAAACATAATATTTTCTGTAAACTAGCAAAACTAGGAAAGAAGACAATATAAAATATTATTATTTAAAGAAGAACTAAAACTAAGACACGTTCATTCAATAATACTTGCTTTTATACCTTGGTTCCTCCAAGTTAGTAGATGTGAGTTAGGAGGTTAGCATGTAGGCTTGGTAAATGAGCAGAGGCAAAATTTGAAAATCCTGCAGGGTAGATTTATGGGATGTTGCATCATGGCAAGAAGTCATTTAAGGCAGACGCACTGGGTGCTTAAATAGACTACAAAACAATGACTAAATCGTACCATAAAACTGCTTGACTCAAAGGGGAAATGTTTGGCTGGGTTACTGGTTGTCCCTTTTCCATTAAAAATACTTATAATCTGGTACTGAAGAGAACTAGAGAACTTAGAAGTTAATTGAAAGCTTTGGGACAATTTCAGCAAATTCTAACCAGTGTAAAAAGTCGTTGGCTTCAAATGACATCAGCCTTAGAGGGTTATTTATCAAAATCTGAAACTTTCTCACTATTTTCTTAAAATGACCAAATCCACATGGACTTTTTTATCCCTATTTATCAATACATTTTTCCAAAAATTAAAAGAAAAAAAAACTTGGTACAATCGTGAAAAATCTGAATTGTATGAATTTTTCTGACATTTTGCTGAAAACTGTGACTTTTTCTGATTTGATACCTGAAACCTCCAACTTTTTTGTTGCCTGAAACCACAAAATCTTGAATGAAATCCAGCATATCAATGGGACAACTGCCATTAACTTACATGAACTTGGCAGGTCTGAGTTGGAGTACTCTTTAATTTGGATTTTTAACATAATCTGAGTTTTTAATAAAGCTCAAAAATGTAGGCGTTTTTCACCTTTAATCGTCTAACCAGGTGAAATCGGACTTTAATAAATAACCCTCCTAGTGTCTGTGTGAGAACATACGATGGAAGGGCCACACATTGGTGACAATGTCTAGAGAAAGAGAGAGAGAATTTGCTAATATATTTTTTGATGTAACTTAGGGTTTGATTGGTTTAAATAAATCTTTTGGCAAAAAACTTCTTCCAGTTATCCAAGTTAGATGACCTCCAATAGAGTGGGAAGTCGCCAGGCTCCCAATATTTTGCAAATCAAGATCAGTAAGTACTCCAGCATTTGACCCCTGGAGTACTTACTGATCTTGGTTTGATTGGTTTATCTGGATATCATCAAGTTGCTGCCCAGGGCCATTGGAGCCAAGGGAAATCTTAGACCCAGGGAATGCAGAAGCTCTGCAATTAACTTTTTGTAAACTGTCTTCCACTTTAAGATTTCCTCCCTGGCTCCTGGATTATCACAATGGGATTAGAGATAGAGAAACAGTGTTGGGAATAAGGAGCTTTAGCTAAGCAGAGTGGAGGGTTCAAGGATGAAATGTATGCCCCCTCCATTTTTTTTGCAGTAGCTGCAGTGGTGCTGCTACATTCAACACGTTGGGAAAGTGTCCTCAGTAACCTACATTTATCACCCTCCACCATAGAAAAAGTTCTAATTTGAATATTCACCATCTTAAACCTGCTAATTTACAAACAAGTGTAAAAAATATACAACCAGTAAGTGGTATACAGTATAGACAAAGTCCCAAGTTCACTTGTATCCCCTTCAAGTCCAATCCGATTTACCTATAACAAAAGCCAGCACCAAAGGCACAGGGAAGAACAACAGACATAGAGCAATATTGTTTGTTAAAATTAACCCCTTGTGATTAGGAGCTTTTGTACTTGTTCATTTATGTTGCTACTCTCTTGGAATTCACGAGTAACAGATTTAAAGAACGAGGCTATAATAAAGAAATTATAGATTGGACTTTAAATAGGGTACAAAATACACCAAGAGCTAAATTGTTAAGGGGTAGTTTTAAAAAAACAGATAGAGAAAATTATATAGTTTTCTCTACCACCTACAATCCAATAGCAAGAGAGATGGAGGGTTTTATTATAAAACATTGGGATATTTTAAAAGGAGATGTTGAATTACAAAATTTGCTTCCCTCACAACCCAAAATAATTTTTAGAAAACCAAGGAATTTTAAACAGATTTTAACAAAGAATCACATTCCGACTAGTACCATAAGGGAGAAAAAGATAGATACCTCCTTTACATCAAACACAAGAAAAGAAACATATAGAATTAAACAATGTATAAAGTGTACAACACAAAATGTTATTTACTGTCTGGAATGTCTGTGTGGACTACAGTACATTGGGAAAACCAACAGACCCATTAGAGACAGGATAAGGGAACATATTAGGAATATAGAAAAAGGTTTGGTTTCCCAAAATGTTTCTAAACATTTCAAACTAGCACATAATAACCCAAAAGGATTAAGATTTTGGGAGGTAGATCAGATAAAAAGAATTGGAGGGGAGGGGATTTTGTGAAAAATACACTACAAGGTGAAAGCAAATTGATACATACAGATGCAGCCACTTGGATTTGTGTGTTAAATGCGTCATGACTCAGGGTTAATTGAAGAAACTGTGTTATCTAAAGTCATCTTAACTCATTTAATGCATTTAACCTTTTCATTAGCATACCAAAGAACCATTGTTTTCAATGGTGAACTCTTTAATTGGATGGGATGTTGTGACACAATAGTCTGTGATAAGTGAGTTAAATGGGATGTCTGAGTAAAGTTATTCTGTGTCAAATGCACAATCCAAAGTAGCTTCATCTGTACCATGGGGAGTTCGACACCCAAAGGGTTAAATGATATTAACCTTAGAGCATTCCTGTAAAATGTATATTTGGATAGCTTTTATTTATTTATAAGGGGATGGTACCAGAATTATTTTATAATTATTTTTAAATTATATTTTAAAATTAAATTATGCTGGAAAAAATAGAGGGTCTAAACTAGGGTTTTATAAATTATATTATATATGGTTTGATTAGTGATGGGCGAATCTCCCGCGATTCGCCGAAATATTCGCAAATTTCTAGAGAAATTCGCGAATCGGCGAAAGATTCACGAAACGAGTCGCGGGACGCTTTTGACGCGTCATTATCGGCGCGTCATTTTCGGCATCAAAAACACGCGACTCGTTTTTTTGGCGAAATTTCGCTTGGCGAAATTTCGCTGGTGATTCGCGAATTTATTCACCAGCGGCGAATCGCGGGAATTCGCCGCGAATTCGGCCCTGGCGAATAAATTCGCCCATCACTAGGTTTGATGCATAATTGGAGAAAGTGAAAGTCTTTTAGGAGAAATGCTTAAGTTTAATGATATAATGCCATATGTACATAGGAGTACTGAGTAGACCCATTGCCATAGTGATGCAGGGTAAACAAATGGGAGGCAAAAAGTAGGAAGTTGTATGCAGCTTGATCAAGCCTCTGAGGAAGTCACAGACCAAACGCTTCAGGCTGGTGATGTCATTGGTGAGCGCCTGTCAGCAAACACGAGGGGAGAAAGAACACTGCAAAAGAACGCTGTAAAAACACGCTACCAAAGAACGCTGCGAGAAGTCTGGAAGCCAAATGAGGCTCTGGTATAAAGGACTTTGTGTGGACTTGTGTACTGGCGGGGACGGTCTCACAGGATGTTTTAATGATACACATTTTAAACATGAATGCCATGTGAGTGCAATTTTGTTTTAAAAATAATAGCAGATTTACACTATTTGCTGCTGCATCTATCCTACAGTGTATACTGGGAGGAGTGTCCTGGCATAGAAGAGGAAGTTGGTGGTGAACCAAGGGGGCTGCACATAGTGTGGTGTATCTAAGTAGAAA
Organism: Xenopus borealis; assembly: GCA_024363595.1. Lineage (NCBI taxonomy): Eukaryota > Metazoa > Chordata > Amphibia > Anura > Pipidae > Xenopus > Xenopus borealis. The sequence continues at coordinate 126,094,859 of CM044442.1, forward strand.
AGCTCCTAATCACAAGGGGTTAAATTTAACAAACAATATTGCCCTATGGCTGTTTGTTCTACCCTGCGCCTTTGGTGCTGGCTTTTGTTATAAAAAAAAGTTAATTTACAAGTCAATGGCAGAGATCTGTTGAACCTTTTGAATATGCCTTCCTGACATTCAAGTTTTTTTAGGAGGGAAACTTGATTCATATTCTATTTATTCTCCCTGATCATTTCCACTGTATGCTATCCAGACCATGAAGGGGCATTCCAACCTAGAGGTGCACCTTAAAATTCCCTAGCTGCTGCCACATGGTGTCACAGTGTACTGCCTTTGCTTGAACTGTCCTGTCATACTTAGCTTGCATTACATTTCCTCTGTGGATTTGTGAGTATATTCTTATGGATCATTTGCCTCGGACAATAAACTATGCTTTGTTTTGTTCTGCAAGAGCCTCCCGGTGTCCTGGAATCTGACACGTTTTGCTTTGCCGAAAATTCGGCTTCATGCAGGTGGACAAAATTGAATTTGGATGCAAAAAATCAGTAAGTGGTGGGAATAATGACAAAAAATTGGTGTGCTGAAAAATTTGCATAATTTTTTTTTCTTTTGCCAAATGTAGGCGAAACATGTAAAAAATTTTATTTCCTTCAACTAACAATTCTAAATAGACTCTAAAAAATGTGTTATTATTCCTAACAGATATACCACACACACCCCAAAATAGTGTCTCATTCAATAACATTAAACCAGTTTTTCAAAAATCCTATTTTTGTAAATTAGAAATATTGTTACATTTAGCACAAATATTTAATTTGCCTAAAGATGTTCTGAAAATTTTAGAGGATCTTAGTGAGTAACGTGGTGCATTAATCTCTCTTAATATCTTTCATCATGGAGAATCTGCACATCATTGTCTTTTCTGATTTGCTAAAGTGTTTAATTGGGCGCTTGGATTGTGTTTTCAGTATCTGTTTAAACGTCACACTAACAAGACTATGAACAAAAAAGGTTTGTAAAATCGTTATAGGAAGTTTGTAAATGGCAGGCACCAGAGAAAGCCTATTAGCGGGAATACTTTACATATCAATACAAATATGAAGTACAGCTGAGGCAATATATGTTCATAATGAAGACAATTTAGAGGAGAAACAATTTCCACATGAAGCTCTTTCAACTAAAGGTATTTGTTCTCTTTCAAAATTCCATTTATAAAAATGTTTGCAACTAAACAGACTAAATAACAACTAGCTTGTTTAACCCTTTTGGTGCCTAGAGAACATTGATATTGCTGTCCTCACCATGTGACAAAGTCAGAGTCTGAAAATGAAACATTTTTGGCACATTTTAGGGTCCACAGTACTTAAAGAAGACCAACCACTGGAATCACAAACTTGATCTCTAAAAAAAAAGAAATGAAAAATTAACAACTAATGCAAAATCACATTTTACCTTTCATTTTTAATTAGTTGCCAAATTTCACATTGGTCTCATAAACTTGAATTAAAAAATGGATTGTACTTTAAACTCCCATTGCCAAATTCTTGTATTCTAGTTTTTAGTGTTTAATTTAGTTTTTTTATACTCAAATTACATATTTGCTGTGAAAAACATGAATTGTTGTTAATAAATTTAAATGTAATGTTGGTAAATCCCCCCCATAGAGTGGGGAAGTGGTGTGAGAGTTCAACCACACCCATTTTTAAAGAATTGCTTATTTTTATTTTTTGTCTCTCTCTCTCTCTATTACATGCCTTGCTAGCTTAGTTTTTCTGAATACAGGTATGTTACCTGTTATCCAGAAACTCATTATTGAGAAAGCTCTGAATTATGGAAAGGTCATTTCCCATAGAGTCCATTGAAAATGCTCTCTTCTCCAACTGCTAAATTAGCTTCTTATTTGTGGTATATTATTGATGTTAAAGATATTGAAGTTCCTAAGACTTTTCCTTGTCAACATTCTTTTTTATTACAAAATAATTTTAGAAGATATTCATCTGGACTACAAATATCCATCTTCCATTATAAAATGTATTTTAACATAATAAAAAGGCAATATACTAAAATGTATTATTATTTATTTTACTTAGATCTTTTGTTTTAACCATTTTTCTTTCTGTTCTTTTTTCTTACACATTGCATGTTCATTTCCTTCGTTTTAACATTTATTATATGTAAACTTTTATAAAGTTGTAAAGTTAAATAAATCCTAAAAGCTCACAGGCCTCTTTCAAATTGTGCTAATATCATTTGATGTTGTATTAAGAAACAGGAATCAATATTTTAATGATTTTAGTAATCCTATATAACAAGCTGCAGGGAATGTTAAACAAAAGTTATTTCCCCCAGTACAATGAAGGCTAAGGGATACACGTCTCTTACATTATACAGTAATCCATGCATAGTTCTTGAGAACATTCAATAATGTAACTAAGGCTCCAGAGTGATTTGATGATCAAGCACAAAAAGAAGCTCACAGAGAACTGTAGAATTTTATTATATCATTACTGTTCCTTCCATGTAATGTTTTTCTACTTGATCATGCAAAATAGGCTACAAGGCATAAAAGATACTGGATTTTATGGGAAAGAACCTAATTGCTACAGGCCTAGCCTAAACAAGTTGAATCCTGTTGGTGGGACCTTCTGGTTGTCTGTGGAGCCTTATTGTCAATGGTAACAGTAAGTCAAGGCATGTGGCAGCAAACACTAACTCTCCCAAGCTCTCATAAAAGGAATCATATAGTGATCTTAATCTACATTGTTTTTGCTGACAGATGGTAAGTGTAGGGGACACAACAGATGGGTTCTCCCACCACTCAAGAGACCGGCAACTTTAGAGAAGTTGGGGATCCTAGGAATAAGGTCATAGATAACAATATCTGCCTTAGCACATTTATAGGAGTTGTAAACTGGATAGGTCAACTTAGCAAGAGCAGCATATCCTATAAACAGAAACAGTAGATCTCCCAGGGGACTTATGTTAAAAATCACTTGTCATTATTTTTCAAATACTTTATTTAGTTAGTTCAGAAAAAAAGCAAAATAGGGACCAGCTGAGACAGACAGTCACAATGTAAGAAGGAAATCATCATCATCTACAGAAAGGGAAAGGAAACCCCTCCAAATTACATAAGGATAAATGAACTAAAAACTCCTTCATCTGGTGAAGTTGCTGGTAACTTACCTTGTTCTGCTTTTTTTACTTTTTGCTCTTAGCCTCGCCCTTTAAGTGAGGTTGCAGGTCACTTTCCTTATTCTGCTTTTGTTCTGCTTTTTTTTGCCAATCAAAGATTCTGTTTCCCAGGAATTGGTATCCTTGTGCTTAGTCTTCAAATTCATGAGTAATAGTGTGTTTACATAAACAACCCTTTCCCTGTGCGACATTAACAATATAGAAATGCCCTAGTTTCTCATGTACATTCTAGTTATCAGGTCCTATAGCCCTGTGTCTCATACCATGCCTGTTCCTCTTAGCACTCTTCCTGTTTTTCTGGTCTTAGTCTTCTTATTTGTGCTTTGCAAAATAAACTTTTCCACTTTTCTCCTCCACATTCATCCAGTACCAGCTTCATGGCCTGTTTTTTTACCCTGGTGCCAATCCATCAGTCCAAGTTCAAGCATACAATCATTGCTAGATGTGTGTATCTAAGGTTTCTTGTAAAGCCTTCCATTTTCTCACTTCCTGCCATGAGCATTGTAGCATAAGGGAAAAAGCCTGGCTCTAGTTTTTGCAATTTCTTCTCCTTGCTCTAGACTTTATTTTTGTCTTGCCCTGTTACTTACATTGTCTTGTATTAAGTTCATGCCTTACCTTATATCCTGTCCTTTTTGTTCTGCCCTCTCTGCCCTCTCCCAACGAACCTTGATTTTTCTTTTTGCCATGTGATCGGGGTCAGTGGAGGAGGTCAGGAAGCTGTGCCCTGGATGCATGGGCTTTGACAAGAAGGCTGTGAGCAGTTTCAATATTTGTCTTTGTTTTAATATTTGTTTATGGAACAGACTATTTCATGTTGTGGTCTTGCTAGTTATGCCCCTGTTGTCATCAATTGTGGATCAAGATTACATTGCATTAGTAATTATTACATTGTTTTAATAGATTATTATAATTATTATAATTATTGTTTCAATATGCTCCTTGTACAAAGCCATATGTAGCACTGGCATGCTTGTCTTCACTTGTGTGTTTTCCAAACCCAGGGGTCATGTGAGGAATCCATTCTTAAAGCTCACTTCCACTGAAAGTCCCCTCTCTTTCTTTTTTCTGGAACAGACTGGAGTTTGGAACAGACATGATCCAAGACGGTATAGAACAGAAAAGATCCCTGCAGTGAGAAACTAGTAGCTGGGGATGAAATACTCAACTTAACATGACTAGTGTAAGCAATGCCAGGACAACTTTGGCAAAAGCTGAACCAGCAAACAGGTAATCAATGATCAAATATAGTTCAAAAAGAGTAGTGAGCAACAAGGTTGAATATCAGGGCAAAAGTCAAAGAACAGACACAAACAAACAAAACCAAGGAAAGGAAGTAAAAAAACCTGCTACGGGACCAGGAACTACACCAGGAGTTAAGACAAAATGCATACCTCCCAAATGTCCCTGTTTCGGGGGGACAGTCCCTCTTTTGACAGCTCAACCTGCAGTCCCTCATTAGTACTGGAAAGTCCCTCTTTTCTCTGCGCTGAACAGCCAGAAAAAGAAACTAACTTAACTGGCTTTTGGTAGAGAGCCCTTAATTTTGAGATAAGAAAATAAGTAATTAGAACAGTTAAGATAAGGAGAAATGTTTTCAAACTTTCATAACCTGACAAATTTTGTAAAATTAACATGGTAATTTGGGGGTGTGGCCACAAAAATGAGCGTGGTCAAAATTTAGCTGCTCTACGTGTTGTTGGGAGTGGGAGGTATGCAAAATGCTGTATACTGGCCTTTTTGGAATGTACAGTAGTTCTCCTTCTCAAGCACCCTAGTAAACCTGGCAGCATTAATGTGCAAGGCATGGGAAATACCATCATGATATTCTTCTAAAATCATACTATACATTACTGGGATTTCTCTTATTAGACTAGAATATATATTTCCCCCTTTCAACAAATTTAAGGAAGAGGTTTTAACCATAACTCTTTGTGAAAGAACTATGCATCCATATCCAGGTCCTTGTTCGCAGGGCCGGGCAAAGTGGTAGGAGACGTCCTAGGGCGCAATCACTGGGGACCGCACTTCTCAGGGGAATTTATTTGGTGTTTTTTTTCCATTTTTTTATTTTTACTTTTCAGTTCATTTAGCTAGTTGCCCTTTACCAAAATCATTATAATTTATAAAATTCCCATGCCCCAACCCTCTCTTGGGTTTGTTTTAACCTGGTGTATATGTATGGCTCCCCCCACGTTGGAGTGTGACTTGTTGCCTTCCAGTTCCATGCTGACACGTTGACACGTTGACACTCTGACGTGCATGTGTAGTAGGCTGCAGGGCCAGCACAAGACGTCAGTGGTTGAGGAGAGAGGACCTGCTGTGCATGCTAGAGGGTAGCAGTAAAGCATCTCACTGAAGAGACCTATCTCCTCTTTCCAGCTGGGCTTTTGGCAGCTGCACCTGACTTTTACTTCTTGCTGGCACAGGTACAGATCATGGGGGCTTGGGGTGGCCACATGCATGGTGGGGGCATGGGCTTAGGGCCTGCTGTTGCAGACTGCAGTATTAATGGATATGGCTGGGCCTAGGCCCATTGATGGCTGCTGACCTGGCCTGTCAGTGGCCCAGGTACAGATAACGGGGTCTTGGGTTGAGCATAACACAGGTACAGGTGGAGTGTGGGCTTGGGGCCTGCAGTATTAATGGTGGATATGGCTGGGCCTGGATGGTGGAGGGTGCTGATTGGAACCCTTGCCTAGGGTGGCAAACTACCTTGGCACAGCCCTGATTGTTAGCTATTTCTGTGGTACAGTTTGGCCCTGGTTAAAGGAATTGTTCAGTATAAAAGTAAAAACTGGGTAAATAGATAGGCTGTGCAAAATAAAACATGTTTTCAATATAGTTAGTTAGGCAAAAATGTAATGTATAAAGGCTGGAGTGACTGCAAAAGTGACCTAAAAGAAAAGAACACTACTTCTTGCTTTTCAGCTCTCTTTTGTTTACACTGACTGGTTACCCTGGTTACCAGGCAGTAACCAATAAGTGAATTGAGGGAGGGCCACATGGGTCATAACTGTTGCTTTTGAATCTGAGCTGAATGCTGAGGATCAATTGCAAACTCACTGAACAGTTATGTCCCATGTGGCCCCCCCTCAAGTCGCTGACTTACTCAGATTTAGAGAGCTGAAAAGCAGGATGTTGTGTTGTATTCTGTTATATGAGACATCCACTCACTCCAGCTTTTATACATTACATTTTTGGCTAACTAGCTATATTAGAAACATTTTTTATTTTGCACAGCCTATCTATTTACCCAGTTTTTATTTTTACCCTGAACTGTTCCTTTAATCCATCTGTGCAGATGTCGTGACTTAAAAAATATTTTACTAAGAAAAAAAGACTCATCTCATTCTATTGACATGGCAAGCCCTGTTGGGCACCATGGGAAATCCATCCTGTCTTAAATATCCAGATGAACACCATAAATTAAGCCACACCATGGCAATAGAAAAAGACTTCTGAATTTTGATCTCCAGAGACATAAGGCCTAATTTCACTAGTCAAACACATTGAGCACAGTACTAAAAAAGGCAGAAATTAGCAATTATTTGCAATTTGCACACTTTGTTCAGCTTTATGGAAATACCCACAGGCCTCTGTGCTGCATTTTCAGACCTCCAGCAACAAGTTGCTCACTGACCCCTTGAACATTTCTCCCAGTGGCCCTAAAGCAGTTGCTTATTTTTGAATCCCTGCTTTGAAGGCAAACATTGGTTGCATAAATAACAGGTGTACTGCCAAAGAGAGACTTCTGTAGGCTGCAAGTCCACATAGGGGCTACCAACAGCACTTATTATGCACCACCCAGAAAACGTTTTCATGCTTGCGTTGCTCTCCAACTCTTTTTACATCTGACTCATGGCTTAAAAGGTTGAGGAATATTACAGAAGTTTTCATAATGTATCAAAAGTTACAACTGATTTGAAGAGGAAGACAAATGCTAAATGTGCATTGATAGAAAGATAGATGATAGATAGATAGATAGATAGATAGATAGATAGATAGATAGATAGATAGATAGATAGATAGATAGATAGATAGATACTGCAGGAATTAGAGAATAAAATGGAAAAGAATACACGGTTGGTAAAAGCATTAAAGAATTCAAGATTTTTGAAAACGATGATATTTTTAAAGTCAGTGTTTTTAAATCAAACAAAATATAAAATAATATCTATGCCATTGGACATTTTAATATTAGACTGGCATGAACATAATTAAACTTCACCAAATACTTTACTCTTTGTTCCCATTAAAACATGAAAACATTTTCTGCATTCATGACCCAAATTAAGATGCAGATTTGTTGTTTTAATTCTGAATAAGGGATAACAATGCAGGAACAAATGTGAAACATCTTGATGACTGATAATGAGAAACATGGTTGATATTTAAGACCTCAAACTGTTTGACATAAACTAATCCTTAGAACAAATCTGCAACCAAATGAGGAAAATGTTAGACAAACTCCTGGATCACATTATTGCACATGAATTATAGATGACAAAGGGATTTTAATTATTTTTTCTTCTGCCCAGCACATCAGAACAATCCAGCAAGACAATAGAAATAGTTTTGGGATTTATTGGAGCCACAAAACTTGTCAATGCTGGTAATAATTATGAAACCTCGGGGAGGAGGATATTCATGGTCTACCCTTAGATAGTAATTATTACCAAGAAATATAGTTTTCAAAAAATATTCTCCCTTTAAAATGTAATCATTCCCAATGAAATCTATACTTTGAATATGTATCACAAAATGCATTTTATATGCATTTCAAGAGTGGGAATTTTTTTTTCATATCACTTAACCCTGCTGACATCGTTCAAATGTATTCTAGAAACAATGAATATTGAAGTGCCTTCTTAGAAATGTTTTTTGTTAATTTTGTGAAGTAAAGAAATCACCACTTTTAGAAGGGCAACATTATTTTAAACATTTCTATATTAAACTGATAAAATTATGGCATAAAGATGGAGAATTACAGCAACATCTAATTCACAATGCACTCTAATGTTACGAGCAGATGTCCAATCTACGACTCTCATCTGCTTCTGAAGTATGGCAAAGCTTGGCATAAAACCAGTTTAGGCCAGCTGCTACTTAAAGTGGACCCGTCACCCAGACACAAAAATCTGTATAATAAAAGTCCCTTTCAAATTAAACATGAAATCCAATTTCAAATTTTTATTAAAGCATTCATAGCTGTTTTAAGCTCATTTAAAAATCTCAGCTGTCAATCAAATATTGTCTGCCACTCCTCTATGCCTTAGGCATAGAGGCGGGGCAGATAATTACTTTCACTTTCCAGCTAACACTTCCTAGATGTCACTGCTCCCCACACATTCCCCCAGTTCTCTTAACCATTTAATTGTGTAGCCAGGACATGGGGTTAAACATCGGGTCCTCCATTCTGGTGCACAAACAAGATTCTGAGATGATGTAAGGCTTGCCTTAATAACAGTGTCCACAAAATGGCTCCTGCCAGCTTGCTAGAATTATGAATAGTGATGGGCGTATTTATTCGCCAGGGGCGAATTATTGGTGAATTCCCGCGATTCGCCGCCGGCGAATAAATTCGCGAATCGCCAGCGAAAAAAAAAATGAGACGCACATAATTTTTGACGCGATGCTGGTCGAAAACGACGTGACGCAACGAAACGACGTGATGTGTCAAAGTCGCCGCGACGCGTGTCAAAAACGTGGCGCGACTCGTTTTGCTAATTTTTTCGGAAATTCACAAATTTTTCCACGAAACGGTCGCGCGTTTTTGACGCGACACGCCGAAAACGACACGACGCGCCAAAGTTGACGCGACGTACGTCAAAAGCGTCCCGCGACTTGTTTCGCGGATTTTTCGCCAATTCGCGAATTTCTCTAGAAATTCGCTAATTTTTCGGCGAAGTGAATCACGGGAGAGTCGCCCATCACTAATTATGAATTCCCAGACTGAAGAAAACAAGATTAAAATAATTTATATAGTTTAATTAATGTTGATTTTACTTGACTAATGTGATAAAATATGATTCTCAATTTTTTTGGGGGTGACGGCTCCACTTTAAAGGAGAGCTAAAGCCTAACTGAAGAAGTAGGTATAAATGTTGTACATGATGTTTTGTGCTTGTGTACCAGCCCAAGGCAACCACAGCCCTTTAGCAGTAAAGATCTGTGTCTTCAAAGATGCCCAGTAGCTCCCCATCTTCTTTTCTGCTGATTTACTGCACATGATCTGTTCTGCTGTCACTTACTAAGCTTAGGGGCCAATTTGAAATACACTATATATACAAAATAGAAATGTCACTGTATAAGGCTGATTTAATAGAAATAATTACTACATGTCAGCTCAGAAACCGGTGCAACTAGCATCAGAATGTAATAATCAGCCTTTTAGCATTGTTTTATATTACAGACAGCCCTCATTTTCTGCTTCTAAAATGCAATGACTCCTAAGCTTAGCTTCTCAACAGCTGCTCAGAGCCCACTGAGCATTTGTATGTAGCAGACACTTTCCAAGATGGTGATTCCTGGATCATTGCTGATACTGAGATGCTGAATTTTTAGGCTGGTGCAAAAGTTAGTATGTAAAATAAGCAATTCATAACCATATTAATTTTTAGAGTTTAGTTCTCCTTTAAGAGTTACAGTTTTTTAAATCTTTCACATAATATATTTCAGAACAATATGTTCTTGCTCACTAAATAAAAGTGGGTAAATTTTTTACAGGTGAAAAATCAGAGAGGTTCCTATTAAATGCAAGTTGCTGGACCACCTATTCACAGGTTGATTCAACAAAATTAATGTCATCTTGAATCCCTACACATGCTGATGCTATTTGGGTAAGGACACCTGTGGAGGCTTTGATATTTTTGTGGTTGTTTTTTTTTCTACTTTGAATAAAATCACAATTTAAAAAAATCGGATGTTTACTTATTTATGAAAAAATTTGAATGTAAAAAACTTGATTGAATTCAATCGTTAAAAAAAACTGGCGAAACGCCAGCGAAAAAAAAATGAGACGCACATAATTTTTGACGCGATGCTGGTCGAAAACGACGTGACGCAACAAAACGACGTGATGTGTCAAAGTCGCCGCGACGCGTGTCAAAAACGTGGCGCGACTCGTTTTGCTAATTTTTTCGGAAATTCACAAATTTTTCGGCGAAACGGTGTAGATTCGCCCATCACTAGTTACTTGGTTAACCCATTTTTGTGCTGTTTTTTCCAGTTTCGGAATGGGGAGAGCAAGTAATAGATGAGGCATTTCTATATTCAAAGAAGTTTTAAAAACCTCTGTTATTAGATGATGATTTCCTGCCAAAATTTCATTAGTTTAGGGCAGTCCCATAGAATATGGTGTAGTGTGCCTTTGTGGTGGCATCCTCTCCAACATAGGGGGGTGCTTTGGGGGTACATCTTAGAGAGTCTATCGGGGGTGAGGTACCACTTCATGATAGTTTTATAAATACTTTCTTTTTGTTGAACGCATATTGTTATTTTATTGCATTGCATTTTCCCATATTTTGCTCCATTGGGATGGAGTCAGACCTGGTTCCCAAACTGATTCCCAATATTGCATATATGCATGCTTGGAAAAGGGGTCTTCTGGTAATGTGTTTAATAAAGTGTATAGTTGTGAGATTAGGCCCTTAAATGGGTAGTGGTTTCCTAGTATTTTTTCAAATTGAGTTAGTTGACTCTGGGTTTGTTGTCCAGTGAAAGTAGTGATATAGTGTTTCATCTGTAATAATTCAAATTTTGAAGTACTGTCTCTTTAAAAAATTTTGAATTCGACACTTCCCAACCTTAAACCTGCAGAATTGCTGTTTTAGCCTATGGAGGACCTCCTGGAATCTTTAAATGTGTTTTTGAAATTTTTCAGAATTCGAAGGAGGCTAAAAATCGTTCATATCGTTCTAATTGAACGATGCATTTGAACGATTCGAAAAGTTCTAACAATTTTTATTCGATCGAAAATGGACCTGTTCGATCCATTTTTGATCGAACAAGCCCATTAAAAATTTGATGGTTGAATTTTGAATTTTTTACAATTCGAAATTTGACCCTTAGTAAATCTGCCCCTAAGTGTTACTGCCCCTGGAAAAACTTAGTGCCTTTATTACATATGGGGTTAGAGTTTTTCACCAAATTTTACCACTCATCCAAGTGGCTTCTTCAGTTCAACTGGCTACTTCAGTTCAACTGGCTACTTCAGTTCAACTGAAGAAGCCACTCATATACGTGGTGAAACATTTTCAAGAAAAACTCTTAATGTCCAGTTGCCTTTGACTTAATTCTACGAAATAATGTATATTATGACCTTCATTGAATCAAAGGATTTCTTATTTGTGTACATATACAGATAACCTTGCTTTTGACAGGTATCTGTTTTTTTCTTATTGATGCAAGTTAATCTGAAACCACAGTAATTTGCATTGCTCCCTCCTGGCTTTGGCTCCAAATTGGAAACAATCCCCATGATGTTTGCACAGTCTCTATGTTTTCTTGCCACTTGCCTGACTGGCCATTCCTTGCTTGTGCACATACTCGATGGTGATTCATTATGCACAAACAGCCAGTTGTATGCATCACCCAATTGATGTCTGAGTATTTGTGTACACGTTGACAATGTCCTGCATGTTGGGACATATAGTCATTTCCTGCAATGGTATATTGCCATCAATTGAATTGTTGAAGTTTCTAAAGTTTTTTTCCTACTTCAAATAAACTCACAATTTAAAAAAAATCAAATGTTCACTTATTTATGAAAAAAAGCTGAATGTAAAAACTTAATTCAATATAATCATGCACATATTTAACATTTTTCAAGTTTATAGGCTTTGAAAATTAAATATGTAAGTTTACGAACCCAAAAACCTTGAAAATCTCAGATTAAAAAAGTCCAAAGGAAGTGGACAACTCCCAATGGCTTCCACGTGAATTTGCTAGCTTTTAGATGCTGATTTTTTACATTTGGGTTTTCAAATTTTTTTGCTTAATAAATACCAGGCATTCTTTTTGTAAATATAATTTTGAATGTGTGAGTTTGTGTGCAAAACAATTTTAAAAAGCCAGTTTGCTATGGAATCTGAAGGTGTTGTCATTGGCTATAACCTTGAACTCTATTTCATCCTTGATAGTTTCCTTTCCACAATCCAAGAGCACAGAGGCAGGATTCTAACAAAGTGTGTGTTACACTACAAGCTCCACTGAGGCCAACAATCCTTATGATGTGTTCATATTATCTTTATACTACATAAAGAGTCCATTGGCATTAAGGACTGGTTTGCTAGCCTTAATGCAGGTCTATCCATGATAAGTAAATAGATTTAAATTACTTCAAAGCTTAATTTTTGTATCTTATTACAAATGTACTCCACCCAGGATAAATGGAGTGATTATGAAAGTAAAATGTCTATTCATTGCCTTAGGGGCCACAAAAGCTTGCTGTTCTGAATGAAGGTGAATGGTCTTAGCTGTTATGTATAGGCCATATACAGTATGAAACTATATATGTATTTTAATAGTGTAGGAAACTTTATAGTGGGCTTGGCAAGAACCAACAAATTGCTAGATAATTAGATCATTTGTAGCTCAAAGGTTATTAGATTTAATTATCAAACTCATTAAAAAATTTAACATTCTTTCATATAATTTGCTATTAACAGCATAGTGTTTTTGCAAATAATTCTGATCTTGTTACTATAAGTAATGTTTGGCCTGTGTCAACTAAGCCTACCCTCTCGAGATCTACCAACCATCGGATACAGAGTAAAAGATAGGATCAGTGTGGTATTTTAAGAGCTTTCAGTCTGGAATTATAAACTAGCTTGAATGGTAAAAGCAAGCCTTCCATTGAGTGCTATAGAAGTTTGTAGGGTTTTAGCTGCCATTTTTATTATGTTTTTAAATTTACATTTTTTTTATTTACATTTTAATCATTTTGATATTTTTGTCAGATTGGTGAATGTCAAAAACTCAGAAAACTCAAATTGGAAAATGTTTGAATGTCTATCAATTTCCCACTAAGATTTGTATTTTGTAAAAGCAATAAAAAGAAATAAGAGTTTTTATGATTTTTCTTTATTTAAAAACATACCTTTAGTTCTGAGTTTGGCTATTAAGGATCAGCCTGCATGTAATATCATGATATGTGAACTATAAAGTGAGTTGTTATTGCTTGTACTCTATAACATTATATGGCAAAATATTAAAGGCGATATCTGCATGCTTTTAATTTTCTTCTTCCTCCTATCTGTACTGAGAGCTGAATTATGGCTGTATAAGATCTTGTACTCCTGCTACATACTGTGCTGTAAAGCATGGGTACAATGGATTGACAATTTAAGCTCAGAATATTAAACATTTAATGATGTGGCTGTTCCATAAATTCCTTGCCTTTTTTATAAATGTAACTCATCTGTTGCAACTTCCAGCCCCAATGACTGCCTATATTTTTTTATAGACTATTCCAGCTTCCCACATAGTGATTGACAAGCAAGGGCAATTGATGAATTAATTAAAATATGGCAGATTTCCAAGCGAATAAAAAGTTAAATTGACTAGAAATCATATCATAATAAGGCTTGTACCTGTAATGCTGATGTATATGGAGAGTTATAAAATGTAATTAAATCATTATTCCAAATAGCAATAAAAGCCTAAAGAATATTCCAGAAATTGGCACACTATCAGGAAGTGCTCAGTTTCAAACTTTGGACTTTGTGATAACTTACCGGTGCACTTGCCTGTCATGCCACTGGAGGTCTTTTGTCTTGTAAAATTCATTTGTGTTCCTGATATACCTCCGTCTTCTGCCTTACCTCTCCACCCATCTCATTATCCTCACCTGTTCCTCATGAGCAATCCTGGCCCTTTATATACCTGCCCTTGACCTCTGCCCGGTGCTTGATCATTGAAGCCCCCAAGCTAGATCCAGCGTACCACTTATTCCTGTGACTCCTTGTTCCTATGACTCCGGTGCCAAATTCCTGCCTTGTTCCCTGTTCTTGTCTTTGTCCTGCCTGTTTCTTCACTCCCTGCTCCCATTAATTATTGGATCTCCTGGTGTTTGACCTCGGCCTGTCTCTTCGACCATTCAGCCTGCCCCTGACCTCGGCCAGTTTACCAGACACTCCTTGTTTACCACCAGTCCTGAACTTTTGCTACTTCTTTGGATCACTATTGCCTGCAGCCTGCCTCTGACCACTGACCTGGTAAAAGGACTTCTGTTTTTCTTGCAAATATCCAATTGTCTTAGCTGCACTTAGTTTAATAAATCTTTCCATGCTACAGCATGTTTCCTGTGTATCAGCACCTCAAATACCCTCTGTTTCCATGTTACACAGCATATAGGCTCTTACCTGTAAGCCACTCACCTGTGGCCAAGCCTGACACACACATTGAAGGTATGGCAACTTCTTATAGAAAATTAGTTTAGGTACATTAAACTTGAACCCAAAAACCATTGTCTTGATAACATTCCAATATATTAAATTATATTGACAAAGGTATATTGCATAAGGAATATTAATTATATGCATATTTGCATTCAGCAGTATAGTCAATGACAGTTATGGGAAAAAAACTGTAAAATCTTACACGATACTGAAAGATTTATTAAAGTTCTGATATGGCTTCCTGTGCAGTTGTAGACTACTTTTGGCCACTAATGCGGTTCTTGTGCCATAGAATAGTAAAACCTGCCCAGTATATACACCTGATTGATTCTTGTTTTGATAAAAGTTGTTCATCCAGTAATTCTTGCCCCATATGTAGCCAAATAAGTTGTTGACTTTGTAGTAACTGAGTTGGTAAATAATGCTTTCTTATTTATGTTCACCTTAAAGGAAAATGTTGTATGTTATAGTCTGAACCTAATGTACTGTACCAGGCCAAAGGTGCAGGAGTCCTGGAACAGCAATGATCCAGGCCTTTAATCTTGTCTACACCAGCTTACCATTTTCTGATGCGAGGCTATGAGTGTCCGTGGCACTGTACATGCTCTGGACTTCTGTTGAGAAACTTAATGTATGGGGTCCTAAAAAAACATCAAAACAACAGCATAAAGTAAGGTTCGAACTGTCATAGAAGCCAAAGGTACTGAGTCAATTCTAAAACAATTGTGGGAGCCATGAAATGTTACTTTGAATCAGAATTATTTAATTGACTTAATATTATGAATCAGCAAGAAGGAAGCGCTATTGGTGTTGTATTTGAAGGCACCAATCTTTACTTCTAAATTACTTCACCCACCTTGGGGTGGTAAACAAGGCCAAAACACAAAAGTGTACATTTATGTAATGAGCAAAGTGCAATTTCAAGAGCAATTGTAATGTACTATCACAAATGCGCTGTGCCTACTGTAATTGCGTCTGATTCACCAAAATGAATACAGTTGAGCAGGAGCTTTGTTCAACTCACAATGGTTGTTTTCAGTCTCCAGCATTAGATCACTGCTAACCAAGCACGTTTCTAGAACCATTCACTTAGTCACAGAAAGAAAAAAACATTGAGGATGAAGGTCACTGCTGGTGAACTTGGGCTAGTCTTGTTGCAAAAGGATAAATATAATCAGGAAACAACTGATTATATTTGAAACTTCACAAAGCCAAATGTTGGCATACATTTCAGAATCACCTTTAGATCATTGTTGACCTAAATCTCCTTCTAAATCTCCTTTTCATGTTTAGTTTAGATAGCATATAGCAAAATTCTATTGATTCTGGCATTATTCCATTGATTCTGGCAATTATATTCTGCTGAAACAATCCACAATTAACCGGTCCCAGCTAAAATAAAATGATTAAGGGTCCTACAAGCACTAGACTACAGTAAAAAAAAGTCTTCTTTTGCTGTCATGTGGTTATCTGCAGGCCTTGATCATTGCCCCTACTGGCAATTTAACATCTGCAATATTCAGCAAAGCATGATAACACTGTAATGGCAGTGCCATATTATTAAGTTAGCCCCAGGGCTTGCATTAGTGCATTTAAGCTTTTCTAAACCCCTGACAAATATTCTGCTATTTCCCCTGTGCTATTCGATGTGGTCCATTAGCCATCTTCTGACTTGCCTTATGTATTTGTGAGGAGCAAGGTAAGAATAGCACTTTGTAGATCTAGAAAGGTTTATTTATTTTAAACCCCAAGGGACAGAGAGATTAGAAAATGCAGTTTTCTATGAGCCTGTTGTAATGCAAAACACATTCAATGTATCCCACTATTAGTGGGATTAGTTTAAATAATATTTGTAGGTAATGCTCTTAATTTTCCCTCCTTGGTAATTATAAAGTTTACTCATTATCTGGTCAGATTCCTCTCGCAGAACTATAGAAATATAGGGGCAAAGCCTCCAAAATTAGGGATGGCGCGAACTGTTCGCCGGCGAACTAGTTCGCGCGAACATCCAGGGTTTTCGCTCGCCGGAAGTTCGCGAACGTCGCGCGACGTTCGCCATTTTGGGTTCGCTTCAGTT
>CM044442.1:126114717-126169800 GCA_024363595.1 Xenopus borealis
GTCTATGGGGTTCGCGAACCGTTCGCAATTTTCCGGAAGTTCGCGAACTTTTTTTCGGCGATTCGCGCCATCCCTATCCAAGATAATCAAGCATGGGGACATCCATTTTGAGACCTTCCAAACTTCCAGCACCCAATGGCTGTCCAAACATTAAAATGCTGTGTTGGCTCCAAGACGTCCTGGCCCTGATCCCTTCTGTAATAATCTTTACACTACAGTACACTACATTGTCCTTCTTGGATATCATAATAACCTAGATGCTATATTTCTTCATGTTTGGTTTTCCAGTTCTTATCTATACTAACTCTACTCTATATAAAGAATTGGTCACTTGTATATATCTAATTTACTCATTTAAAATGTGTTAGGTTTCCATGAAATGAACTCAACTTATTAAACTTTGTTGCACAGCAATCAAATTTCAAGTAAATGTTCACCAGTCTTTCAAGTAAGTGATCATTGATATAACCCTTATTGATGTCACTAAGATTTGAAAGTCTATCAAAAACTAGTTCACTCAGTAGAAAGTCAGGGCCGCCAAAAACCAAAAGCCGAAGACCCAAAGACTCAAACTGAACAAATCTGCGAAAAGACCCAATGCCACAAAAGAAGACCTAAGGTAAATTCCGTTGAACAACAATCTTTTTTTTAAAGACTGCATGCAGGATTGTAATGAGGTGTACTGGTTGTTTATGATGCTTCTCGGGTAGGGGGAGAGATTTTTGGCACATGGGCTTTAATGAAAACTGGCAGAAGGCAGGAGCGTGTCCTTTAGTAAGATGGAAGTGTTCTTATACTTATTGGCTTGCAAGATAACAATATTAAAATTTTGAAAAGAAAACTTTCTTGAGGGAAAAAACATAGCTATCACAGAGCACAGTATGAGGACTACTGAAGTGGACAGAGTGTAAGCTTTGCCTTTCCTTTCTACTTTAAATAAACCACCATTTTTTTTTAATTTCTATGGGGTCCCTGACTACCAATGTTTTTTTAACTCGTAACCCCCTAAGAAATTAGAAAGCTGAGGTTACCCAATTTATTCTGTCAGTAAGGAGGCAAAAACAGGTAGGTTTTTAAACCTTTCTTCATCCTGATTGGCATGCAAAGTTGCCTTCCTTTCTGGCATTTTATCCATTTCTGGAAAAAAAAATTTCTTCAGAACCACTTGTATCGCTAAGGACTTTGTGATATTTAGCAGCTTCTTCACTTGCAAATAAGCTAAATAAATGTAGGCCCATATGAAAGTTCAGGCAAAGTAATTTATGGATGTGCCACTGCAGCACAAAAGGGATTCTCAGACCTATAATTACAGAATTTATGATAGTGAATGGTGCACTATTTTGTTGCTGTTTTTAAACAATATTTATGTTTATGCCCTATTTCTAGTGGAGTTACAGACTTTAAATTATGTATGTTGGTTATTTATGCCAGTGTTTAGGGAACAGAGTTGGTGGCAGCCTGTGGTTTGTTGAAGTGTTCACAGGGAGTTTGTGCAGATTCTTCCAGGAGAGTTTGGTCGGTTCCTCAAACCACTAACCACATACACACACTTTGGGTTCTTTGTCTTTGATGCTATATTTGAAGAGCACATCAGATAAGTTTGGAGGTTTTTTTTTTCATTTTATTTGAAGTATGTCTGCCCTTGAAAGGGAGCCAAATTAAATCTATGTTAAAAAGAAAGAGACATGAAGGAATATATAACATGGAATTTGCTTTTAAAGACCAATATATATATTTATTTTGTATTCTTCCTGTGAATTTCCCTGTATTTACCATTTTCTTCATTACTGTAAGTATTTGATACACCAGGTCAGGTACCCATCCAATACCCCCAAAGTGTTTGGGATTCAGGACATGCTTTCCTGAAAACTTGAGTGATCTACAGAGTCCTTGGTTGGGTCATTGGAATTGGTGCAGGTAAACTAAGGGAAATCTGCTTATCCAGTTATACACTGGATACTCTGTGTGAAGGTATTATTGACCTTGATTACTGTTAAAGCACATGCCTAAGCCACCATTCTCTATTCAATTTATCACCTAGCATAGGCCTTGATTTTTTATTTCCATTACAAGAAGCCAAAAGTAGCATGGCCAAAAATTCCAATGGGTGTGACATGACATGGAGTGGCATGCTCATAAATGTCATAAATGTAACTATTCATAGCAAGGATAACCCCATACCACTGGAAAATGTGAGGATAAAATATCTATTAAAATTTTAGGGGTATTTTAGTGGTTTATTTAGAGCTTCTCGATATCTCTAGGGCAAGTAAAACCAAGTTTTGGAAAAATAATATGTAAATTGTACAGTATGTACTATAACTAAACAGGAAAATATGAACCAAAGTAGTTGCCAGCTGGGTGTCTGAAGAATTTGTCCTTTTTTTTTGTTTATGACCAAATTATTCCTTTTTTGTCTGCTGACTAAATGAATTCTCACAAGTTTTTTTTTTTTAAATATTACTTAGGGGCAGATTTACTAAGGGTCGAATTTCGAGGATTAATTAACCCTTTAATTTGACCCTCGAATTTTTAACAAATTAAAACCCCTCGAATTCTAAATTCGAATACGAGGGGTTCTAACGATTCGACCGATTTTAAGCATTCGATCAAATTTTTTTTATTCCATAGGCATATATAGCAATTTGGTAGGTTTTATCTGCTGAATTGTTATATTGAATTATTTTTAAAGGGCCAGTACTTCGACAATTGAATTAGAATTTTCGAATATGGCCAATTGAAATCGAATTTTGGACTATTCGACAGTTGAAAAAGCCCAAACTAAATTAGAATTTTTAATTCTCTGTAATGTTTTTGGACTATCCAGCAGCCAGCTAGTATACTAGAGCATGGGTTACTTTAAGTGATACTGACACTAAAAAATCAGTACAGAGGCATTTGCAGAATATATAGGCACACAGCTCAGACAGTATATCAGAGGGAGATGCCGGTGCATTTTCTGTGGATGTAATCAACAGGGCTGGATTTGTGGAAAGGCTACCTAGGTTCAGGCCTAGGGTGGCAGTATTTTAGGGGGAGGCATGGTGCCCAGCCACACCCACATTGGTTCAATAACACGGGGGATACACAGGAGATACAATGGTTTTTTAAATTTCCCATGCACCAATCCCTATTGCTTTGGTCCTGATAATGACAATTTGCAAATAAAGGGCAGAGTATGGGGGCCATGAATGGCAGTGGGCCTAGGAGCAGCCGTTATGTAAATCCAGCCCTGGTAGTGACGGCAATACAGCACCTCCAGGCAGAAATACCTCACAGGTGGTCTGGAACTCACCCAGTGGAGTGGTCAGGTTGGAGAACCTGGATCCTTCATTGTAGGCAAATCTTACAGCCTTGAGAAGCTACTCCCTGCTACACTTCCTTGATGGAGCACAAAGCTGCTCATTCTATCTTCCCTCAGTCTTACTCTCGTTGAGACTCTATAACAATTGTATTCTGGCCACTAGCTAGCCTCCTTTGTGGGGCCCCTGCTCCCTGACTTAAACACTAGAGTTTCAGGTCCATTTAGGGCAGTGGTTCTCAACCTGTGGGTCACGACCAATTTGGGGGTCGAATGACACTTTCACAGGGGTCGCTTAAGGGTTCCATGAGCAGGTTCATCTCTCTCCCCAATAGCCCTGGGCCAAGGTTGTAGCTCTCTGGGTGTTAGTGCTGGGAGTTGTAGTTCAGTAACCTGTGTAGGGAAGCCAGTTGCACTACAGCTTTCTATATTTATGCAGCCACGCTGTCTTTTGTACTTTCCTAACAATCCGCTCTGGGCTGGCAATGAAAATATTTTAATATTTTATGGTTGGGGGTCACCATAACATGATGAACTGTATTAAAGGGTCACAGCATTAGGAAGGTTGAGAACCACTGCTTGAGGGCAAATTGGCTTCACTGGGCCTTGGTGTTCTCATGCTCCATGGAAACATCTGGATGGCTCAAACATCAGGAGCCAAGCAAAAGATCCGCCCTCACTCACTATACCAAAGTGTGACAGGATGTGGTCATAGCACCTCCTGGTCAAAAACTTGGATATGCAAAGCAATATGCAATATGTTGGCGCTATAGAAATACATATTAATATGTAAATTGTAACTAGCAACTAGAGCTGGAAGTATAGGAATTTAAAGCCATAGAGGCACATTAACCCTATGGGTTCCTACAGATCAATGGACCAGTAGAAAATACTGTCAGAGGATGAAAGACCAGGAATGAAATAAAGCAGGAATGGCATAAATGAGGATACACAGATTAATCAATTAAATATGGGTTATAGAGTGTGGGAAAAGTGAGACATATTGGTTCATTTAATAAATAATGGGGGACTCTATATAATCATTTTAGAAAATTAGGAAATAAGTATGTAGGGGACTGGGAAATTAGCCTCCCAGTATATTTAGCAGGCAGTCCCCAAGTGTTATGGACACCTAAGTGGGTCCTAAAATACAGTTAGGAGGGGGAACTGTTTCCTATTCCTGCTCTTATCCATGCCCTTGCTGTTACTCATAGTGACCAGTAGATGGCACTGTGTTAAAGTATAAAAGGATTGTAAGCCATGCTTCCAGATTCCATCTTGTGCTGGCTCTGGCCTGAGCAAGCAGGCTGAGTTTGAGTGGAACCTAAACAGGTTAGGCCTAGCAAGGATAGGCTACTCACAGTTATAGGTCGCTCTAGGAGTGACAGATAGATAGGCTTATTTAGCTGAGCAGTTTGAGGCTCCTACGAGGATTGTGAGTGGGATTAAGATCCCGGGAACTAATTGCTTAGAATAGGGACTAAGTGTACAGACCTAGGATTAGAAGTGTCTCCTCAGGTTCCACTTAGGGGAAAGGCTGAAAGCTTGGTGTAACTCCTCAATGCTGCATATGTATTGTCTTCCATGTGTGAAGGGAACAGTCTATGTCTAAAGGTGTTGTGAGTATTGCCTATACACTGTTGATCCTGTATGTGATTATGTGGTTGCTGTACACTCCAGTGTGAATTGTTTGTTCAATAAATATGTTAATGGTTAAGTTATAAGAACCACTGGCGCCCAGTGAATACAATTACAGTGGCACTACACCCTGCCTTCACCTCGCTGCGAGGGCTTACTCCCTAAGATTTAAGGTCTCATCCGGTGCATACATATTGGGAGTGGAGCTCATAGTAGAGAGAAAGGTGCCCTCAATTTACTATAGCGCTACAAGTAGTATATCTAAAAATAAACATGTGTGACAGTTCTGGAGTGTGCTAAGTTATGGTTAATATTATGGTTAATATTGAAGGCCAGAATTGCTAAATGTTAGGCACCCCTCATGAAGAGTCTGAGAGTGCTGTCATATGGTTTCTACTGGCACAGGGAAGCCAGATACCATGCCTAGAGAGACAGAGAGTGTGAAAGGAATTCAGACCAGGGGAGCAACCAGCAGGAGATTCCCATGTGAGCATCCAAAGGGGCTAGTAGTCACACTGTATGTCTGCATGTGCTGGACTCGCCTGAAGAGAAACTGCAAAGCATCCAAAGAGTATCTGGAGCGAGAACTGATGTTTAAAGTGACAGGGTACTAAAGGAGAGCTCGGAAATTTCTACAGATTTCTATTTCTTGGACTGTGAATAGCCCATCCATTACTTTAAATGTCTTATCCTGTTATTTGGTAAAAGAGATCGCTCAAGAAAGTTATTTAGTGAGGCACTATTGCCACTTGTTAGGAATGCTATTTGTATTAGTTGGTGATTTATTTTAGATAAACATTTATTCAGATTAACAAATACACTGTGTGTGTTTCATTACTTTGTCCCTAGAGGGTATGTATTCCTGGATCCCACTAGGTGGAGGCACTGCGTTAGTAAGTACTAGGTACCCAGTCTCTCCCAATACCACTGCAAAGCGGTTCAGGATTGTCCCATGCCATCAGGTATGTAACACGACAAAGGGGTGTCGAAAGGGTTACACATATTTTAAAGTATTATGTGATTCAGTTCCCAAACTGCAGATCTCAATATAAGAACATGCAAACATAACTATTGAAAATTTGAGACTGAAAAAAAGATTATAAAACAGCATTTGGATATTATTTCAGATATGAGCAAACAGTTGTACCATCTCCGGGAAAAAAAATTATTATCACTTGAGGGTCGTCACTACCCAGTGATTATACCTTTCCTTCTCATTTAAGATTGCCCACATCTAGTAACCCATAGCAACCAATCAGATGTTTTTTTTCAGAAAGCTGACCTGCCAATTGGATGCTATGGGTAACTGACATGTAGCAAATGTAAGACCATTTGTTACATTACCCCTAGGAGCTCTAAGTTCCTTCTCATCACTTACCAAAGTTTTGATGACTCTCACACATTGAATTTGATACAGAGCAACTTTATAAATCAATTTCTTCCTAAATGGGCAGCCTCATTTTCATTGATTATTAGATTACAGTGCAGAATATTTTTCAATCATTTTTCATCCTTGCACAATTATTGAGTGCTCTTAGTTCTAATTCATACCCTTGTACTTATCTTTATCTTCATTTTTCCTTAATGCAAATTCTACCCTCCTTTGCTGTTGTTCAGTCAAGTGTGACTCCTAACTTTCCCACTGAATATCATTAAGAGAATATTGATTTACTTTTAGTCTGATTGCATTGTTTCGCTCCAGTACATCTCTTTTAGTGTCAGGACTAAAGCTTTATCACCTGCTCCATCAGCTAGAAATATTGGTGTTGTTTTTGTCAATTACATATTATCTGTCTAGTTGTTAAGCGCAGCCTCTAAAAAAATCTTTTGGAAAATAGGAAAATGACATGCCGCTGTATTGTCTAAAGAAAATGAAGAATAATTCAGGTATGTGGCAATGTTTGAACGCTCCTGTAAATAATATTCTTTCATCCTATTTGCTGGGGCCACACTGCCAATGAGATCACCCAATGTGACCCTATCTAGTGTAGATAGTTCTAGTTAGCAATGCAACACTGCAGGGAGAAGGCAGGTGAGACACCTCAACATTGTTTATAACATAAACAAAGCAAAAAGTATAATAATGACTGACTTCACCCATAAAGCAGACAAGCAACCCATGTCATCTATATACCTGGCCCACCATAAACTGATGATGCACATCATTCTAGACAATAGGGATATGATAGTTGCAACATGATGATGACCAAGTGTCAGCTTTAAGTATCACTGGTGACATCTGGTCGTGTAGCTACACCAAAGCATTGCCTATGTTGCAGATCAACTAAGAGCAATTTAATCATTTTTAGGTGGTGCTTATGCACTATGGGAGATGTCAAGTGGCCCCTTAATTACAGCCTTATAAGAGATGGTTTCCCCTTTTGTTAATAAATATTGATCCTTTTCAGAAAAACTCTTACTAACTAAGCATAGAATCCAAAAGATTTGCAACTGAAATAATACAGAAATTTTCTCTTAGCTTCTGAATCATCTTTTCAACACTATATTTGACATTGAGCGTGGGTGTTTTCACTAGGCACTGGCAGCTACTAGGTCAGCAAGACCTGGATTCTTCTGGTTCTTTGTAAAGCAACTTGCTGAAAGATTATGTGGAAAGGAATTAGGAAGTCCCTGAAAAGGAGAAATAGACAATGGTTGTTTACATAAAGAAACTATCTGTGAGTAGAATCTGAGACCTAAACAGCCCAGATATAGTGGGCTATTAATGAGAATATTGCCATCACAGCAACATCAATGCATATACTAGATATTGCAGTGGCAAATTGAAACAAATTAGGAAGAGTGGGAACAGAGCATAAGCAGCCAATACAAGCAAAAGAGATTAAGTGCAACAAGAAAACAGAGAGTGGTAACAACTATACACAAGCAGAATATAAAAGTTACAGGTTTAAGGCTTAATCAAATGCAGACGATGCTCAACTATAAATCACTGCTTGTGGTAGCGTCGGGTGCAAGCTGCTGGTCCCCCAGTTTATTTTAACAGCTCCTGGTCTTGGGATGAAACCCAGAAATTGAGCAATTAGTATCAATTTGTAAGTAAAATGCATTTGAATGTACTAATATATTTTCATTATGGGCAAATATAGTCGCTAGATTTTTTAGACATTCACACTTTTGGAATATGGACATTTTTACTTAGGATAAAAGATGGATTTCCTTAAACAAAAAATTACTCATCACTTGTTAATTGTATTCATGGTTACTGAGAGTGTGTGATTCACTAACAAAGACTTGTGAACTGGACTTATGGACACAAAGAGGCAGATTTACTAAATTTGTATGAAGGATTAGAATATTCGGGCGAATAGTCGTGAATAGTCTCAATTTGATTGTGCGACTAATCGAATATGCAAATTAAGTATTTTCGACCATCGAATATAGAATATTCGGGCTCATCAAATAGATTGAATAAATAAATATATTCGAGCGCTCGACTATTCGCCAGTCGAAGAACCTGCCCTTAAAATTTCTATTCGACTGCCTACTTGGCCAGATTGAACCTACCGAATTGGAATAGAAGCCTATGAGAAGCCCCCATAGGCTTTTTTTTCTGTCTTTTGCCGAATTTCAATCGTACGATCGAACGCTTCGAATGTTCGATTTGTTCGATTTTGGCGAATATTCGAGCGTTTTTTCCTGCGACTATTCCTGCGACTATTCGATCGTACAATTCTGGTGAATAGTCGAATATGTGCTCAAAACTGGAGAATATTCCATTAGATTTTGGCAAATATTTATTCGCCAAATATTCGGCAGTCGAATTTGAGGGCTAATAGCCCTCGACAATTCGACCCTTAGTAATCTGCCCCAAAGAGTGTATTATACACGATATGGATCATTTTCACTGAATGTTTTGTATTGAATTGAGTATCACTAAGAATCATGGGATTTGTACCTCATTGTGGAAAATGGGGCTTGTTTACCACTTCCTCTGAACACATACATTTAGAAGAGTGATGTTACACAGTTACACAGGCTTGAGAAAGGCCGTTGGCCCAAAACGTTTAGTTTGTTGGTCCAATAAAGCACTTTTCACAGGATTCAGAGTGCTGCAGCATGTGTCTCTTGGAGGTTTAAGGATTAAAGGATGATCACCACAGAAAACAGCAGTTCTATCACCACACAACAATATAACACCGAAGCTAATAGAATACTTAGATTCCGTCTAAATCTGAAATAGTTGTGATGCAAAATTCCGTGTGACTGGGGAATGTATTATACAGTAAACTCTGGATGGTGCTGGAAAAGGCAACAAATAAATTACTTCAGTGCCAAAGGAATGGGCTACAACTGGGATCATTGTAGAAGCTCTTATAGTTGCAATATATACAGTAGAGGGAGGGCCATGGGCATTGAAATAAAGCCCCACAAAATAGTGACTAGCTAGGCCTCAAAGAGAAAGAAGTATTTATATTTATGAGTCCTACCTGTACTCAAAGCCATTCTATATACGGTGGCACCCAAAACCTAGAGATTAACCAAAATTAAACCAGTTACATTAACAGCCCCAGCCCCAGGAGTGTCATTGAGGATAAAAAGCAAGAATTCTCTGTTAAAGATAAAAATTGGGAAAGATGAACATGTTGACTTGTGTCATGTAGGTAATAGCATGTGATGGGACATGTTGGAAGATACATTGTCTGTTTAAATTCAAAATGAGTGTCCACAGCAACTACTGAGGTATGGTTTGATTTTTTATCAAACCCTGTAAACTGTTACCTAAAAATCTAATATTCCTTATGAACATAAGTGAATGATATAGTTGGAAAACAGTATTTAAACATGACAAGACTTTACTTTCTACAAAAAATTGTAGTTTAGCATACAGGATTATTATATCTATGTAAATGAAGCATAGGGTTACTTATAATAAATTGCAGGAATGCATTTCACTTTCTCTTTCATACAGTATATAGATGTATGAATTGCATGAGGTCGACATGGAATTCTGGTTAAATTGTATCCTTTCATCTCATGGAAGCATCAGTTTAGTTTAGAGGTGACCTTGCATAGAGACCCTGAACTCTGAATATAATTAGGCTGTGTATCCTAGCAATTAGTAGGACTAAACTATTAATGCAGGGCTATAATATTTACTCAGTCAAAGCTAAAATTAGATAATTTGGTTTTGCCTAACTTCACACAAGAAAACTCTCCTACTGCTTATTTGGGCAGTAGGTTGCTATGACATTGTGCTTTCTAGCACCAACAGAGAAGTGATTGGGTGAAAATATATTCTGGAGTCTGCATGATGGTGAAACAGAATTAGTAGTGGCCCCTGGAAGCATGACCACATTGCAGTCTCTTTTTTCTGCCTATGTATTCATCTTTTATGTATACATATGTTATTATTGTCAATGGGAATTTTTAACTCTCAGTCTGGTTGGTGGTTTACTGACACCTGAAATTAAACTTTTTTTTTTACATCTATTATAATATTGGCTTTGAAAGCTACAGTACTTCTAACTTTGCCATAAAGTATTTTCATGATGCTTTTACATTACCTGTCTGATCCCCAATGTTCCTGTATGAGGGGGCTGCCATATTTGTGCCGCATTATAAACTGTAACCAGGCTAAGATGGGACAGTCAGAGTGTCAGAGAGTCAGGCTTAGGAACTTCAACTAACAATTATATATAAAAACAAACCTCTCAGCAAAAAATTATCAACATGATCTATAGGTAACATTTAAAGGACAAGGAAAGGCTGGATAGACTTTGGGGTGCCAAACATTAGGTACCCCCAAGTGATTATAGCAATGTACCTAGGGCTGGTGCTCCAATCAGGAGAAATCTCCACCGGCCCCAGGTTATAGAAACGAGCACCAGGGAGAGATCTTACTTCCGTCTTCACTGCAGCATGCGAATTAGAATGAAAAAGAAGATTTTAAAGTTAAAGTTTGTCTTTTCATTCTAATGCACATGCTCAGCTGCGAGAAGGCGGAAGTAAGATCTCTCTGTGGTGCTCGCTTCTATAACCCGGGGCCGGTGCAGATTTCTCCTGATTGGAGCACCTGCCATGGGTTTGAGGTACATCGCTATAATCACTTGGGGTTGAATAACGTTGGGTACCCCCAAGTGTGTCCATCCGTTCCTTCTCCTTTAATGTACATTCATATGTTAAAGTCATTTTTTTGTGTCAGTATCACTTTAAGTACTGGGTTCAACATGATAAAGGATTGTCCAGTAGCACCTCTACTGCAGTATTTTCAAATTGTAGGACTGATACCCAATGCAAGAATGGTACTTTTTCTTAGGGGTCTAGTCTGATGACCAGTTAAGATTTAGGGAGATTTATAATTGCTTTGCTTGATTTTCCAGTCTCCAAGCCCTAAAAAGACCAAGATCAGCTTGAACAGGGTGGATGAATAAGAAAACCACTGTTGACATCATGGATAGTAAGAACTACTTACCATAAAGAATATCTCCAAGTACATATTGTTTATGTGTGAGATGTGCTGAAAACTACCCTAGTGCTACCCTGTGTTGTCCTTATGCAATATGAACACTAAACAACAGTAAAATAATAATATAGCCCCTGGATAATCTGGAGGCTGTATATATATATATATATATATATACAGTATATATATATATTTTTATTTATTTTATTTTTTTTGGACAACCATAATTTATATAAGGTTCCTGCTAGACTTTTTCACATTTTGGAGCTAGCCACCTTGGGTTCTATAAGCTATTGATGGGGGACTCGGCCTTTTGGCCAGTTAAGATGAGATTTGGGGTGAATCCTTATTTGAGTGTATAAATATTCATTTGAATAAAGCTCAGTAAGGTTTTGTGATATTCTGCCCAGGATATTCTGCTATATTAAGGGGTGCTTAATGAATAAATGTAGGACCATAGGCTGAATTCAAAATGTTTTCACATTCACATTAGAAGTAGTTATAAAAATTATACACATAGGCAATATAATGGTCACACTATGATTAAAACAACTTGAGAATGGCATGTCCTATACACTCACAATTAATGGGCCAATTGGGCCAATGGTCTTTACACCTGGGTTCAATAATAGTTCCATGCATTGAGCATATTTTATTCCTATTGAGTTATCTAGGGTTGCAAAACGTCCTTGCTCACAGAATACTTTCATGTTTTACTTAATCCCTCATTTTTGGATCTACACAGCAGTTGTGTGAGGAGGTGGAGAGGGTAGTTCATCAAATTGTTGATAATCACTAATTTCTGTGTTATTTGTGCAAAGTATCAGGCACAAACACGATCACAGTAGCTTGCAAACTGTGCCTCCACAGTTCCAAAACTTCATCTTCCTGATGCCACCACTGTGTTTTAGGATATTTTAAAAAGGAAAAAGAAAGTCATAAGGATATGGCTTATTACCAGCAATTTATTCAACATTACAACAGATACTTAAGCTGCTTTTTTTATTTCAGTTATACTGTTGATATAACCTTGAAAGGAAAGTACATCTGGAGCCATGCAGGTAACTGCTATATTGACATAATGTAATATGAATGCAAACGTGTGAGAAGCTCTACTTCCTACCCATTATTTTTTTCTAAGAGTATTTTAACAGAATTATTGCGTAAGACCTATATTTCAGAAAAAACAGGATCCTACCAGGCCGAGTACAAACCAGCGCACCGCCGTCCATAAATCAAGCTTCAATTTGATCAAATTCATTCCAGTTACAGCACTTTCCCTGCATGAGGTGACTAAAGAAAACCATTGTACACAGCATCTGTAATTTTCAGCTAAGTGAACAAGAACATTTCCTCAATCAAGCCATTATACAGGAATGGGAAATTAATTTAACAGCCAATGGGATTGAAAAGAAAAATACAATGTTCTTTATGGCCGAGTCATTCTAGCTGTCATCTCATAAGTAAGGTTAAAAGGTGTGTATGTTACTTTGAAATGGGTTTATAGCTTTTGGTAGCACATATGTGCTTTATGTTAGACAGTGGGAACAAGTATAGTTTATTTGTTTACATATAATCAGAAAGAAATAATCAGAACTGCATTTCATATTCTGAATATTTCCATAGGAACAGGCATTTTCTTAACTTAAAGTGGACTCATCACCCCAAACAAATATTCAAAATCATATTTTATCACATTAGTCAAGCAAAATGAACATAAATTACACTATATAAATTATTTGATTCTTGTTTCCTTCAGTCTGGGAATTCATAATTATAGCAAGCAGGCAGGAGCCATTTTGTGGGCACTGTTATTAAGACAAGTCTTGTATCATCTCAGAATCGTGTTTGTGCACCAGAATGGGGGACCCGATGTCTATCCCCATGTCCTGGCTACACAATTAAATGGTTAAGAGACCTGGGGGAATGTGTGGGGAGCAGTGACATCTAGGAAGTGCTGAATGGAAAGTGAAAGTAATTACCTGCCCCGCCTCTACGCTTAAGGCATAGAGGAGTGGCAGACAATATTTGATTGACAGCTGAGACTTTTAAATGAGCTTAAAACAGCTATGAATGATTTAATAAAAATTTGAAATTGGATTTCATGTTTAATTTGAAAAGGACTTTTATTATACAGATTTTTGTGTCTGGGTGACGGGTCCACTTTAAAGATCCAGATAATTATAAAGCAACATAAGTGAAAAGTGGAATTCTGATGCAAAATGTGTTTTTTATTAACCATTAGCCTTTTTATTTTGCATCCTATCCAGTCAAAAACATAAAATGCATTCTGGTTGTTAGTGTCACTGACTCTGGAAGCCAAAAAGAAGAAGAAGAACACTGAGTCTTTTCAGGCCCTCCACAATTCAATTTTCAATCACCGTTTAAATTGTTGCTCAGGTAAGTGTGACTTTAGCAAGCGGAATATACTGACATGTATATTTATTTATCAGCATTTTAAAGACTTCCCAGTGTTTAACCCTGTGAAAAGCATTTCCCACTTAATATGTTGCAGAGATGCCCTTATACTGTCAAAGTTTGCACGCCTGAAATTCAATGTTTTAGTTACTTCCTTATAGAGTTGCCTCTGCAACAGAATCACAAATGCTAGAGATGAGTTCAGTATTATTAGTTATTACAGGATCCAAAAGAGAGTTATTCCTAGTAGGTTCTTGAAGGAGCTGGGATAAAACGTCATTTAGCATATTTACAAGTCTACTAGCTTTATCTGTCTTGGCAACCCCATTACCCCAGTCAATGTCCAGATAATTGAATATAATAATAATAATAACTTGACCTAGTTGTGAAGCCATTTCTATTTGTAAAAGTAGCTGTGCTTCATACTTCACATTTATACGAGGTGGTTTATAGCATACACCTATGAAACTTTTCTTTGTAACCTTATGCCCAGTCGAAATCTCTACCCAGAGGGATTCCAAACCCTCATCAGTGCCCGTAATGGTTATTTCTTTAGTGCATGGCTTTAATTCAGGCTTTACATACAAACACACTCCTCCCCCCTTTCTAATCCCTCTGTCCCTCCTAAAAAGGGTGTAACCATTTAAATTCACAGCCAGTCACATGTTTCATCCCACCATGTCTCAGTGATACCAATTATATTATAATTTATAGAGCATGCAATTAATTCTAGGTCTCCCATTTTACCTGACAAACTTTGTGCATTTGCCAGCATACAGCAGAGGTTACTACTTTTACTTTTTAAATGTACATTACTTTGAGTGGAATTATATGTTAAGTTAATATTAGTCTGTTTGCCTTGTAACAGAAGGACCTCTTTAGCTGGTAAAATGTATGCCCCCCTCACTCCTCCCCCATGACCCCTTACTAATACCACTACCCCTTCTACCCTAGCTTCCCCATAATTTTTTCTCTCACCCACCCCCCACTTGCCTAGTTTAAACACTCCTCCAACCTCTTGGCCATTCTTTCCCCTAGCACAGTGGACCCCCTTGCATTGAGGTACAATCCGTCACGACTGTATAGGTTGTACCCCAAGGAAAAATCAGCCAGTGCTCTAGGAACCCAAACCCTTCCTTCCTACACCAAGACTTGAGCCATGTTTGTAACTCCCTAAGCTCCCGCTGTCTCCCTAAACTTGCACGTGGCACAGGTCAAATTTCCGAAAAAATGACTTTCGAAGACCTTCCCTTAATCCCTTAAGATCCCTGAACTCACTCTACCATCTACCATCTATCTTGTCATTAGTACCGGTATGCACTAAGACAGTTGGGTCATGCCCAGCCCCACCCAATAATTGTCTACCTGATCAACCATATGCCGAACCCTGGCACCAGGTAGACAGCAAACTGTTCAGTTGTAGCGATCCAGACGACAGATTACCCTATCCACTTTCCTAATAATTGAATCCCCTACAACCACAATCTCCTTAGGCCTGACTCTGCTCTCCTCCCCACCACTACTAGAGTAACTGGTCTCCCGGCTGTTAGAGAGGTCAGCCCAATCTAGAATTGCCAATCCAGAGTTCACACTCCCATCATCTTCACACAATCTGGCAAAGCTGTTGGGATGTATAAACCCAGGATCAGTCTCCCTTTTCCTTTTGCCCACCTTAGATTTTCTAACTGTCACCCAGCTAGCTGCTTCAACATCCTGCTTCTATTCTGTCCCCCCAAACTATCTGACCCCGCTAGGTCCTGCTCAGTGAGCAAGAGACTCTTTTCAAGATTGTCAATCGCAGTGTTGCAATTTGTTCCTCTAGTGCTCTAACTCGAGCCTCCAAAGTGGCAATTTGCTCACATCTACCACAGAGGTAAGCATTCTGGATCTGTTGTTCCAAATCTGCATACATATGGCAGACTGTGCACTGGGTCAGACCTTCAATCTTGCTAGTACTCCTTATCCCAGTTACAGATCAAAACAGGAATAAAAAAGAGATTAGGGTTTTGAACAAACTTTTGACCTAGTTTGAAACCTCCTTTGTTTTGAAACTCTGGTGTTTGTAACTCCACTTACAAAGCCCCCACTTAAAGAGCAAACACTTAAGAGCAGATAAACACCAGAGCAAGCTCCACTGGAGTCCCAGGGGTTCTATTTATACAGTCTGTTCAGGTGCAACTAATCAAACCCCCCTCAACCTGAGGGAAAACTAACTGCAAAGTAAAGCAGGTTGTGACAAACTTGCTGTAAGCACAATAGCACACCAAACTTTGCTATTTAGCACCAAAAACAGAAAAAAAATATTAAAAGAATGAAACCACAGTATTTAAATATACCACCTTATTATAAAATAACAGTTAATAACAAATACTTATCCTTTTCAGTCGGTTTGTTTGTTTTTAGTTGCTATTTCCAGTCAGCAGCCTGTTTGAAGGGTTACATTGCATAAAGTGATAATCACTTGGTTCCCTGAGATAATTGCATGGATAAATGCTGAAGTGTGGGTATGTTGTAGTTTTCTAACATGAGGCATTCTTAAGATCCATTAAGAATGTGTATAATGATGATCTAGGATTGAATTGTACCTTTTATGGAATCTATAGGCAAATGCATAGAAAAGAGAGATGAAGCCCTCTTTATCATAAAACTGTGTCAGGCATAAAAAGACATGAAACTACTGTATCTGTTGCATATGTACATAACTGGACTTCAGAAAAGAACACTGGAAATTTAGGGGCACATTCACTAAGGGTCAAAGAGAATTTTCGAATAAAATTTGAATTTTTAAAATTCAAATTTCTGAGTAATTTTCAAATAGCCGAAAATTCAATTTGAATTGAAAAAAATGCAAAAATTTAAATTTCAAGTACTGTCTACAATTCAAATTCGATTATTTGCCACCGTAAAGCTGCCAAATTGCCTTAGTAGCCTATGGGGGACCTCCTGGAAGCTTTCCTGAAAAATTTTCTAAGTCCTGGAAAATTTTAATTTTTTTGGAAAATCGTTCAACATGAACAAAGTGATTGAAAGTTTTTGATTGAATGTATATTCTCTCAAAATAGGTCTATTTTCTATGGAACATTGCCCCCCGAATTTCAAATTGTTTTTTATTTGTAATTCGACCAGTAGTAAATCTGCCCCTTATTGTTCTATTAACATGTCTTGAGCTCTGCACTGGGAACAAACCTAGCAGAAAAAAAGAGATAACTGCAGAAAACAGTGACTTAATAATAGAAAGAGGTATAGGTATTTCTATTATCTGAGCAGTCAATTTAGAGGAAAACAAATTGCAGATGATATGATGCTACAGCATTATTTTCAGGAGGAAGTGTGCAGTTAATGATTTATTGGGAGCAGGCCTTGATTTGTGGCAAGGCCACAAATGCCCAGGTCTATGGTGGCAACATATTAGGGGCAGGACCAAGCCGTCTAGGGGTGCCTGCTCAGGAAATCCAGCCCTGATTTGAAGTGCCTACTTGCCAAAACACATTTATGGGAATCAGTCATGTGCCCTTATCTATACTGGAACTAACTGGATACAATTGTTTAGTATCAATGCCAATATGGAATTCATATGAAATGCCAAACCCAAAATGTACAAAGAAATATAATGTCCAAACATAAATTATTCTGATAAAACCAGTTTTGCTTATTAGAGCAATAGGGTTTATGTTTTTGGGGCATTTAGACTTGGGCAGGCTGCATTCAGAGGGTTTGCATAACTTTTTTTTTTCCTTCAAGTGTTTGTGACTTCTCAGGTTTCTTTTGTCATGATACTGTACCTGTAAATCAGAAGAGCTGTAAACATAAGGCATACGAAAATGACCTGCTTCCTTTATAAATTGCTTGTGGTATGGTTTTGGTTTGAAGAAAAGAATTGTAAAAGTGTCCAATTCAACTAAATTACTTTGTTAAAGGTTATTGGCACCAGAAATAGCTCAATGCCTAAAGCATGTTCATTACAAACAAAACAATAAGAGAAGAGAACATGGCAGTTAGTGACTGATTTAACCAAAGTTCATTATTTATCCATTTTGTGTTTAAAGCAGAAGGTCCCCAAAGAAGGAAAAAAATTGTCATGATTATTGCCAAAATTCCATGTGCCAGCTAGGGATCTTTCAGATATAATGTTTATTTTAATAAATTGTGTTGCTTTGTTCTGTTTTTTCTTTCTTTATGCAAATTAGGTAAAGATGGATCAAAGGAAGAAATGTATCATAAACTTAAGTCAAAATATTTTATTCATTTCAAATTGTGAGTTGTCATACCACAAAGCACAATGTTCCATGCAAGACTCCTGCCTATTTATCTAGTAGACCCATTATCTTTCTGTTAATTGCTGCCCAAAAATCCAATTAAAATGCTTGATTAAAAAAATGGTTACTACTTACACATGTCTATGTTAAAAAATGTAAAAAAAAATAATTGTGTGTAACTGTAACAATAAACTAGCTCACAGTTCAGTTGGCTGCTCTGAGTTTGTGCCGAATAAGAAATATCTTATAAAAGTGTTGTTTTATATGGTGAAGGGTTAAAAGAGGACAATGTTGTGTCTTCTGGAAGTTATTAAGTTACAAAGCTCAAAGAATTAAAAAGAAAAAAAGTTTCCATTTCTGAAATGTAAATCAAAAACATATTCATTAGTATCGCAAAACAAACATGCAAATCTCCACCACTTGAAAAGACCAGCTAAATATGTACAAGAACACAACCCAAAACTACATCTGGTCCTCGGTTACAAAACTCGCTATTTTGGTTTTATCTGAAGAGCTCTTCTGTCTTCTTTGGTTGGCTCTTTGGATTATTGCAATTTATAATAAGCCTTTTAGCTAGGGATGAAATAAACAAAGATAAAGACTCCTTCAGAGACTTAAAGGGTCCAGATGGGACCATTTTCCATGAGCTTTAGTTCACAAAAATGTCCATTAATCATCACTCTGAGCACTTCAAGGGTTCCAGCAGTTTGTTGGACTGGTCTTGAGATTCAGTTTGCACTTTGTATAATCAGTGTACACCTTGTTAATACCACATTATTCTCTGCAACTACTTACTTTGCTTTCTGTGCTTGTTTTGCTTTGGGTTTATACATTACTGTATCCCTGCCAACTGATCAAGGGAAGGTTTTGTGCCCAAATTTGGATGCAGTATCAGTTGGGTGGAATGTATTACATCATAACAATGACAATGCGGGTAAAACTGGCAGTCTTCGATTCATTAGTCTGTGCATGATTTACTTGGTGTCTGGCAATCTGCTTTTCATATGCTATTTGTTTCCCATAAACAGTTTTAAAATGGGAGAGCTTGGTGTCAAGATAACAGTTGTATCATCCGTCAATTCTACAAATCTGCACAACTTGCCAGGAAAATAAGGCTCTGCTATCTGTGGCTGCTACAACTGCCTTTTTTCTACCCTTTAGACTTTGTATTTGCTTGTTGTACATGAGCATATTAGTGAAATGCTTTGTTTTGTCATTTAACTACTCCTACACTGAAAGAGGCTGCGATGCTGGATAAGGTTAGTATAATTCATTTCAAGCATTGATTTATAAATGCACAAACATCATTTTCAAGTGAGCAATAATTGGAGAATAGATGTATAAAATATATTTGTTGAGGAGTTATTAAGTCAGAGGAGCACAGGGCATTGAGAAGAATATCACTGATGAAGAAGTTTCATAGTGCTCATATTTCACTAATCAATTTTTTGTCCTTACATGAAAAAGGCCTTCCAAAGAATCAAAACCATTTCCCTTAAGGCTTCACAGCAGGATCTAGAGGAACAAGCCAAATGTGACATATGATAAAGCTGCTGAAGGCATCTGGCAAGGTATCATTAATAACACTATGCTAGGGTTTGCAGTGCTTAGCTGTACTTCTAAATATAGGTGGTCGTCATTGGCCATAGATTGACACTGTATATGAACACACAGCTTTCCAAAATAACTAATACTTGTTGTTTATTAAATGCAGTGAATGTCATGTGAATGGGCATTGCCCAATTGTTAAAGCATAGCTATAGGCATGGGGGAGAATTTCCCTCAGCAGTGCCCTGTGGCCTTGTGATCCTAGTGCCCACCCATCAGTCCCTCGCACATGAGCACACGGGCATGCGCCATAGCACTGGGGAACCTTGTGTTCTCACGGCACATTAGGATGCTGCTGGTCGTCACTAAAATTTTGCCACACTAGTTCTGGGCCTTTATGGCCTTGCCACATATCCAGAACTATATTGTGTAGAAATACATGTTAATAATAACAGAGCACCAGCTGGAGTCAAAAATGAGTTTAAAAAATATTTTTCATCCTTTAAAAAATGTATTCAATGTTAAAAGCAGAGTGAAAAAAGCCCCTAAACTTGCCACATATCCAGCCTGTACAGCCACTGGGGAAATTGCAAGGCAATTTAAAGAGAATTCCAGATAGCACTTAAGGACCAAAGTAAAGTATTTGTCCCTGGTCTGAAAAAGAGACGGGACCAGGTAGTAATAACTTATTAACCCTATTATGAATGGTATACCAAACCCAGAACAAACCCCAAGGTCCCAGCCAGTGTAGTACAGTATTGCCTTGTTCCTGGTAGCATCCATTCTCTTATATGGTTATAAACCCAGATGGGTCTTCCATGTGTGGTTCCAACCAAACATTAGAGACACAGCTTATCTCTAATGATATATTATGTAGCGTGCAAAGCTCCATGGTAGACATGGAACAGCATTCCTCTCCAACTGATTGTGATGGAAGAGGGTTTGCTGGTGCATATAGTAACAGGATATAGTATAATGTAACATAGTGCTTCTGTTAATCATATTCCACTATGTTAATTGCAGGGCATCATCATCAATGAATATAAAATATAGTGCACAATATTTCCCTGATATTTCAAGTATCACTAGGGAAGCAAGGGACTCTGGTGATACTTTGTAATCTAGCAACTTGCAGCAGTTGGTCAGATTTTTGATTGACGTATTTGTGCTTTTCACATAATGTATTGTTTAGCTATGGTATTAACTGTAGGAAGTAAGGCTAATTACCTATGGGGGGAGGTAGAGCTGTGTTTCATCTCAATGACTTTCCAGGGAAATTACAGAACAAATTATTTTACTGGAAAAATGAACAAAGCAAACACCACAAAATGCATCATGTTCCAGTGTTCCAAAATGTGGCCACTCACAGGCAAGAGGTTTGGACATCCATCAATTGTGTCTCAGTGGGATTGTAGGACAGTCTGTCCAACTACCTCCCAGGTTGACTGTTAAGTCAAGATCTGGTCAATAAATGTAGTACTTGTTTGTCCAAGTTTAAAGAAGAACTAAGACTTTGTTGGCAGTTTCACTTAAGTGATAAGGGATAGATGTTTATTCTCATTTCAAACTAGAGATATTGTCCAGTATTCCAGGGTAGCACATACGAATGTAAATAAACTGTATGTCTTCTGACAAAGAACATCACTGAAAGTTCAAAAGCAGAAATTAGGAGTGTAGCATAAAGTAAGAATGTTGACAGCAAATAACTCTATGTTTTTACTTTTCATTCTAGTATATGAGTTTCCTCCAGCTACATCAGATGTGTTTGAATGGAGAGAGTACTAGTATGAACTAGCAATAGCACAAATCTTTGCATTGCAAAATGTAAATCTTATCTTAAAGGGGTTGTTCACCTTGGAGTTAACTTTTAGTTAAATGTAGAGAATGATATTCTGAGACAATTTGCAATTGGTTTTCATTTTTTATTGTTTGTGGTTTTATAGTTATTTAGTTTTTGATTCGGCAGCTCTCTGCAGTGTCAGCAATTTGTTTTCTAAGGTACAAATTCCCCTAGTAATCCTGTATTGATTTGAATAAG
Organism: Xenopus borealis; assembly: GCA_024363595.1. Taxonomy (NCBI): domain Eukaryota; kingdom Metazoa; phylum Chordata; class Amphibia; order Anura; family Pipidae; genus Xenopus; species Xenopus borealis. The sequence continues at coordinate 126,136,341 of CM044442.1, forward strand.
AGACTGGAATATGAAAAGGAGAGGGATTGAATAGAATGATAAGTAATAAAAAGTGACAATACATTTGTAGCCTTACAGAGCATTTGTTTTTAGATGGTGTCAGTGACCCCCATTTGAAAGCTGCAAAGAAGCAGAAGAAAATTGTCATTAAAAAACTATGAAAAATAAATAATGAAGACCAATTGAAAAGTTTCTTACAAGTGGCCCTTCTACAATATACTAAATGTAAACTTGAAGTTGAACCACCCCTTTAATGTAAGAGGTTTTTAATTTTAATAATTTATTAAATAATATTTTAAAGTAAGAATGGAGAATTTGAACCTGTTTAAGCAGGGTATGTTCTCAATGCTTTTACATACATTTACCATGTGGTTAATGTTCATGCTTTTCTAAACATGGCAATTGCTAAAGGCAAAGATCACCTTGAATCAATATTATTTCTACTCTGCCTTTTTCAAAGCTGCAAATGCAAAGGATATTTAGTTGTTTGCGTCATGGATCCCAGCAACAGACAAGCATTATGACTAGTGAAGAGCAAAAATTTTGGCAGGTTTTGCCATAAAAAAAAAAGACACCCAGAGACTCCAAAAAGTAATTGTTGCATATGAAAAAAAATTGTTGCCCTTAGACCAATACATTTGGTGAATTTTGTTGCCGTTTTGCTAATCTTTGACAAAGTGAAATGGATCAGATTTGCCCATCAATAATTATGACTTCAGTTTTATTGTTATTGCTTTTTATTTCAGGTACCCCGATGAAGACCAAGGTACGGTCAAAGCAAATAGGGCAAATAATTTGATTATGTAATTTTGGCTTATTTAAAGTTTGATTTTTTTTATATATAGAGTGTGCTTTCCACTTTTTTAACATAGAGTGCTGCAAACCTAAGCTCATTTATGGGCTTAGCGGAAATTTCCCCCTATGAGTTAGCAGTAGCCAGCTCAAACTTAGCACCAACATGGCAACATGTTTACATGTTTTAACAATGTGCATTAATGGAGGGCACTCCTAAAATCGAGAAAAATCTAAATACTATATTTTCAATATCAAGCACTTAGGCAAAAAGTGAGGTGCAACAAACCAGGGGTATACCTACAACAGGACCCCAATCATCAACATATACTATATGGATGTGCACACTCTATTTGAATACTCAAACTCTGCAAGGGGTAAATGTAAAAAAGTATGCTTTACTTGGTGTATTCACAATTACAAAACAAATATATGGCATATCAAATACAAAAATGTTAGGTAGATCACAGCATAAGTTATAGAATACATACCCCTAAAAGGAAGGCAAGGCAAAAATGTCAACCAAAAAGTAGCGAATACACAAGCCACAAGTGAGAATACCCCAACGTTTCGGCGCTAAGGCCTTTGTCAAGGGGATCCTGATGTGAACGTGCATAAAATGTAGTTTGAGCTACATTTTATGCATGTTCACATCAGGATCCCCTTGTGTATTCGTTACTTGTAGGTTGACATTTTTGCCTTGCCTTCCTTTTAGGGGTATGTATACTATAACTTATGCTGTGATCTACCTAACATTTTTGTATTTGATATGCCATATATTTGTTTTGTAATTGTGAATATACCAAGTAAAGCATACGTTTTTACATTTACCCCTTGCAGAGTTTGAGTATTCAATTAGAGTGTGCACATCCATATAGTATATGTTTACATGTTTTACATGTTATGAAGAGCTAACGGCATGACTTCATATACAATGTGTACAGTTGGAAAATATTAGGAACTGTTTGGTGAGAGGCAATAGTTTTCTTCCAATAGACAGCACTTCAATTTCAGTAAAACCATCTTTAATATTTATAGGACAGCAACACAAGTGGTACTCCACTCTTTATTAAGTAAGAGAAATACGAGAAACAGAGCCAGCAAGCCTGGCCAGGTGCCCTAGGCAATCTGGCCAGCCACGCTGCTTGCTGAGTGTGTGCATCAGAGCTCGCATGTGCGAGTTAATGCTCCCGTGCATACACAGGTTGATGCTGGCATGCGCAATTTGACGGTGGTGCACATGTGCTGAATACCTGTTCAAGTAGGTGCTGCTAGGCGCTCATGCGCAGGACTTAAAAAGACATGGCTATGGCTTACAGTTGGGGAAAGAGGGGACTGTTGCATCCCCAACTTTGCGCCCTAGGCACGTGCCTACTCTGCCTGCCAATAGTTTCAGCCCTGCCGGACAAATAAAGTAAATGCGGTTTAACTGGAATCACTGGCAGTACCCACGCGTGCCTTTTCTTCCTTAGCTTGGTAGGAAATTGTTAAGCACACAAGATTTAATAGACAAAAACTCCCTTTCTTTTCATACTTTCCTGTGTCTATTCTTCCATGCCTCCACCTTTTTCTTAAGCTTCGTGTTTTCATAAGATCAGAATCTTGTTTTTTTAAATGAAACTTCTCTATCTGTCTCCTTTAAAATCCTTTGCAGCTTAAAGTCTTCATTCCCCAACCTTGTCATTATAGACTTTCTAATTTCTCTTTAAACATTTTTATAAAAATAATTTAGATCTTATTCTGATCAGTGCTGTCATAACTAATTACACCGTCAGGGAAGTGATAATGCTCTGAATATAACTTTCCCAAACGAAAAGCAACAGATGTGGTATTTAATGGGAATTGTTTGCACACTTCTAGTGATGGGCGAATCTACCCAGTTTCGCTTCGCCTAAAAATTCGCGAATTTCCAGCGAAATTCACGAATTGGCGAAAAAATTCGCGAAACGAGTCGCAGCACGTTTTTTTTGCGAATTTTCGCCAGGCGAAAATTTTGCAAATTTATTCACCAGCGGCGAATCACGGAAATTCGCCATGAATTCGCCCCTGGCGAATAAATTCGCCCATCACTACACACTTCCAGTATGTCTGCTTTATTTAGAAAGGGTTCCAGGAAAAATGAGCCTGCTAGATAAAGAGGATGTTCACCTAAAGATAAAAGTTTGGAGATAAAGGTATTTAAAAGAGAATACTTAGGGGCACATTTACTAAAGGTCGAAGTGAATATTCAAATAAAATTTGAATTCAAAAAGTTCAAATTTCTAAGTAATTTTGTGCTACTTCGACAATCAAATATGCCAAAATTTTATTTAAATAGGAAAAAATAAGAAAATTTGACAAGTCGAATTTTAGAAGTACTGGCCCTTTAAAATCCTTTGACTTCAACACTTCGCCACCTTAAAGCTGCCTAATTGCCATTTTAGCCTAAAGGGGACCTACTAGAACCTGTCCCGAAAATTTTTCGAAGTCCTAGGAATTCTAAGGATTTTGCGCAAAATCCTTTGAATCGTTCAATTCGAACAATGCAATTAAACGATTCAAACCATTTTTATTCAATCGAATATGGCCATTTTTGATTGAAAATTGCCATATTTGATCAAAAATGGCCACCCCAAAAAAATTTAGATGGTCGAATTTCGAAGTTTTTTCACTTAGAAATTCTACCATTAGTAAATCTGCCCCTTAATTTTTATTCTTAAGGTTTAGTAAAGCTTTTTTATAATATTTATATTGTTTTGTAGTTGCTAGTGTAAATATCACTCACTTACCCCAGTTCAGATATAGCAACCAAACTCACAAATTCAAATTATATGTCCAAAAATGCAAAGGACAAAAAGATTAAAAAAAGATGTAAAACTTCAGCAGCTAAAACTTTCCAGTTCATGTAGAAGTCACAGTGCTACAAAATAAGTTGGTGCTATAGAAATACATGTTCATAATAGAAGTCAAAAGTCAATGAGAACTGTCCTAGGCAAAATTAACCCAATTTTTAAATTCAAGATTTTCAATGTTTTTTTGATCTTATAAACTCAAGGTGTATTCAATTGTTGGTTTTTTATATTGGTTTTTTTTTTGAGTTTTTTAAAAAAAAATTGAAGTAGAAAAACCTCTAAAAATCTCACAAATCCAATTTTTGATAAACAAGTACATAAGTGTTTGAGCCCCCCAACCTAAAAAATTGGGCAGATTAATAGATTGGAAGAAAAAATAGAAGACATATAATTTAAAAAAGCAATAACAATGACATTGATCATGATGAAGATCTAATTTCAAATGCAATTCAATTTCTGGCTGTCATGCTTTTTGAACAAACCAGAAATTGTATGGAATGCCAGATGAAAGTGGAGCACAACTAAATAATTCAGCTTGGACTAAAGGTGGCCATTCATGCTACAATTACTCTTTTTCACGACTATCATTTGTACTAAAGATCTTTCTTCCACTCTAGTAACGTTAAGAGCTGCAGGTAAAAACAAAAAAAATTCTTTAGCTCTGTCTGATGTCTTGACCGATCGTAGCGACAACCGTTATCCAAGGCTTTTTACTGATATCAGTGGCCTTGTCTCTGACCACACAATTATCGAAAGAAAGATCGAATGATAATATCGGTGTGTCTTTCTCCATTTTAGCACAATAAAATGGTGACAATGGTATGTGTTATACAAGACAGGAATTTAGTCATTATACCCAAAAGACAAATTGTAGTTGATATTTAAAGGGGATTTAGGAGATGCTTCTAAAAGGGGAACTCCTTGAGGCTAGCTCAAAGAAACTAAGGCAGCAATTTCATGCACTCACATACTTACATTCTCATTTCAAAATGTATTCAAACTAAGGGGGCAGATTTATTAATGGTCGAATAGTAATAGGGTGTCAAAATTCACCATTCAAATTTTAATCCCCCAATTTGAATGTAATGTGATATTTATCACACCTTGACCATTGAAACAGTTCTAATTTGAATAACCGCCACCTAAAACCTGCCGAGTTAATTTCCAAGTCAATGGAAAGGATCCACTGAACCAATTTAATATGTTTATTGGCTTACTGACATAAGAGTTATTTCAGAGGGAAAACAAATCACAATCGATTTGAATTCTATTCAAATTTTTGGGTTGGGGCTATTTGATCGAATAATAGATGTTATAATTTTTTCTTAAATAACCTCCCATTCAAGTTGTGAGTATATTTTAATTAATTAGAGTTAAAAAAAATTCACATAAATTCAAAATTTTACCTTTGATTAACCTGCACATATGTCTTTTTTTTAAAAAGAGAATTAAAAGTAAAGCAATCTTTACTGGCTTTTTTCCTGGTGCTGCCTTCAGATATGAGAAAGAATCAAAATAATGGTTTAGGCACAACTGTTATGTACAAGACATAAGGCTACCATTGAAGAGAGAATACAGTGGTATTCTACCACTGACTAGGTCTTAAAAGTGTTAGAATTCTGATATCCTAATTATTCTGATTTATTGATCAAGTGTGTCATGTTAATCTATTATATGAACGCTAATCTATTATATGAATAGTGGATGCAGCTGGTGTCTTATTTTACTTAACTGTGTAAGCTTTATCTTGGTACCCTTGTTTACCATATTAGGACTATGTATCAAGTGGGACTAAAAAAGAATTCAAGCAGTCTGTACTTTTTGTACTTATTTTGTATTGTTATTTTGAATTATACCTATTTTGCCACAGTATAAATTTAATTTAGCATATGCTAATTCGAAAATTTGCATACAATACTTTTTTCCACTTTACAAATTATCATTTCAGTTTTCATTTCATGTTTCTTTGATATGAATGTTACTTATACATAGTCTACAATTTATAAAATCCACATAGCCAAATCTAAAATGGATTAGAGAGTTCATATTTGCAGTTACCTTTCCCTTTATCTCATAATGCATATTGCACTGTATAATCATCTGCTCACATCACCATTAAGCAATTGGCCCATATTCAAGTGTATTGGCCAATAATCATTCAAGGTTCAATCGAACTGGCTCATAGTTTTTTGCACAAAATAAAAATCCACTGTATAGCTTGGACATTGGCTTCTTGGAAGCCAATGACCCAACTCTTAATGCAATCGGGCATTCAGGCTGTGGGACCACTGAATGGATAATTTTAGAAAAAGTGTAAAAGTTTTTTATGTGTTTTGTACATTCTTTACAGGGAACAAAAAAGAAAGCAAGGGATAAGAACAAGAAGAGGGGTAGCTATTGTGGTACTTGGAGATAATTCCCATTATTCCTTAATAAAGACACATTTTTTGGTTTTTTTTGGACCTCACCAGAAAGTGTGTAGGTCTATACTAAATAAAGAGAAAAAGAAAAGGCGGCAAGGGGATTTATAGTTAAAATACATTTGTTCAATGATTCTGACACTTTCCTCTATTAGATAATTACTTCAATTAGCTGGTGCAGACTCTTAGATCTTGTGTATTTATAGGCTTATTAGGAATAAGATCTACTGGTCACTTTCCACAGTTATCTGTACCCTATTCTCATTCTTTATGTTGAATCTGCCATTTCAGTATCACAATAAAACTTGTGTATAGTATAAGTTTTGATATTGGAAGACCCATTTAATTATGTAATTTGAGTTATAAAAAAAACTATTAAAATGTAGAATTTTTTTGTCTTGATTACAAGCATATTTAAGATAAAATTTGATCTAGTTAATTTATGGGGAAAATATTACATGAAAATAAAATTCGACCATCAAGTTTGCTGAACTTGAATTGAATTTGAATTTGAATTGAATTTGAATGAATCATTCCATCGAATTGAATGATTCGAAAAAATCGAATGATTTGAATAAGAAAATCGTTCGACCATTCAACCATTCGATGGTCGAAGTACTTGCCCTTTAAAAATGTATTTGATTGCCTACCTCACCAGATTAAACCTACCGAGTTGCTATATTTGCTTATGGGACTTTCCCATAGGCTTTTTCTACGTTTTTTTTTATTGAATAGAAATCATCCGATTTCTTGAAAAAATCATATGAATCGTATGATTCGTATGATTTTTCGTGAAATCAGATGTTTAGTATGATTTTTTTCGTGAAATCGGATGATCTCTATCCGATCGTTCGATATATATCGAATAGTGGTAAAATCCTACAAATTTGATATTCAATTTCGTTGGATTTTACTTCGGGAAAATTTAGTTTTTAACTCTCGAAATGGAGGCCTATTTTTGAGGGTAGTTTTTTAATGGTTTGAGAGGTTTTTGAAATCATGACTAAACTCACAAACTCTGAAATCACAAATGCTAATGAATTTATTAAAAGATCCGTATATCAAAAGTTAGAATGAAAAAAATGCTGATTGATGTGCTAAAAAATATGAATACCTCTAACAATTTTAGTTTATCAGACAATTTCTAGTGTAGAAAAAAATCTGAAGACCTCTAAAAGTTCGACTTGATTTAAAATGGTCCAATAAGATCAGTGCAGCTCCCATTTACTTCTATGGGACCTCAAGAACTTTTACTTGTCAAAATTTTGTATTGAAGGGTTTTCTTAGTTTTAAATTTAGAATTATTCAAGCTTTATAGAATTATAGGAAAACTATTGTAATCAAATGGACCCCATAGTATTCATTAGTATCATTATCATGCAATAATTAAACCATTAAGGAGGTTGTGAATTTTAATAAAGAAGGTCAGAAAAAATAACAGATTTCCTGACTGTTCTTTCTCATATCAATCCAGATATTTCAATGGTTGTCAATTAGGTTTACATCATATGTTTCAGTGAGTCCGGATTCCTATGTGTTTATCCACTTTATCTGCCAATAAAGCATTCAGTATAAAATATTTAGTTTCATATTAATTATTTTGTCTACTCCATGGGAGGTGATGGACGGTTGTAACCTTGTCTTGGCTTCTGGGTGTTTCTTAAACAACAGTAGAGATACACTAAATCCAGAACTTGATTCAAAATTCAGCCAAATCCTAACATTTTCTTGACGAATTTAAAATCAGCTAAATCGCCCCCTGACACACATGCTTAATCCAAACCCTTAAAGGGATTTTGTTCAGAATCAATGCAATTTTTATTCTTACAAAATTTCACTAAGCTAATTTTTGAATACAACAATAATAGATTTTGTTCATCCATCCCTCTTTTGATGGTATTGCCTGCACAGTGCTCTGTTTTTTAAATGGTTGATTCAGAAACATACATTCAGTTCATGATACAGTTAACAGACTGAACAGAGAGGACTTCCTTTAACTGCCCTTTACATTTCCTAAGTACCTGACTGTTTTGTTTGTGGTTTCCAGCACTTACTTTAAGAGATTAAAGTTTTACTTAATCAGCTATGTCTGCGGTTAACAATAAGTACCTTTTAGCTGCAAAATTGATCTTTTGGCACATAACCAAATTACTTTCAATAGACTGTTTTTGACCTAAACCAACATTTTGTTTAAACTGCTGCTGCCAACAACGTGAGACAAGTAGACTGATCAAGGCCCCAGTGTCCAAGAAGAAATGCAAATGCCAGACCCAGAAGTATTGTATAATCTAGGTTCAGGGTCAGTCCTGCAAGTTATGAGCATGCACCATCTGTAGTCAGAACATTACAGCTGAATTGGGTTATTTATTATTAAATATGCAATGCTTAAGCAGGGCTGGAATTTTTACATTAAACAAGAAGGTTTCTGCCACTATACTAATATCTGGAAAGCCATTTGTTATGTGTGATATTTTTAACAAGCCTAGTATGATGTTTGCCTTGTTCTGATTATGGTATCTGTGCTTTTTCAAACCATTAGAACAGATCCTTCCCATTGTAAAGCAGGTTGCTTTGGAAGTTTTGTAAAATGTTTAGGATCTATAATTTTTAACACAGCTAGCAACTGACAATAAGTTTTTTACCCCAACTATTAGGGGCCAATTTACTAAATTCACATGAAGGATTCGAAGTCTGAACAAATTCGATCGAATTTCGAACGTAGGAATTTTTGTTTGGTCGAATATGTGAACTTTGGCATATTCGATCATTGAATAGGGAGTTGTCGAACTATCGAATACATTCAAATAGAGTTGAATGGAGGAATATTCGATCATTCGATCAGCAAAGGATTTTATTTTTTTAAAAGGTAACCTAGAACTATTAGATTAACATTTGAAAATCGAATGCTAATCGAATATCGAATAGAAACAAATTATTTTTGGGGAATAATAGTAAATTTGCCCCAAGTGTAAAATATTTTTTCCAGCACAGAACTTTACTTTTACAATGGCAAAATATGCCCAATTGAATCTGTTTTTGTATAGAGTATCATTATTCAAACTATTTTCTTGTATATGGTTATATAGTTTTCTCCTACAGTATATGGTTGGCTATATGTTGTTTTTTAGCTAAAACCCACAAATTCAAATTTGTGCTTCAGACACCCAAATTTACAGATTTAATAAGCACAAAAACATTTAAAAACTTGAATTGAAAAGCTGCCAAATTCATGTCAGATTCAATGGGAGTTTCCCTAGATAAAATTTAAGCTTTATTGTCAATATGCATTTTTCAGATGTTTTTGACCTTGTAAACTTAAAAATTCATATTTGAGAGCATTTGAGTATTGTGTAATAATACCGGGGGGGGGGGGGGGGGGGGGGGGGGGGGGGTGGTAGATGGTGACAGGGACACCCGCCGCCAACCCTCTTGGGTTAGTTGATTCTGATGTGCATTGGATACGCTATTGAGCTTGTCACAAATTTCAAATATTTAATGGCACCCAGTTCCTTTTCACATTGCCCAAAGTAGATCTATTCTAGATAGTTCCCGGGTGTGTCATGTCTGATTTATTGTTTCTTAAAGGGGTGGTTCACCTTCAAGTTAACTTTTAGTATATTGTAGAAGGGCCAATTCTAAGAAACTTTTCAATTGGTCTTCATTATTTATTTTTCATAGTTTTTTAATGATTTGCAATGTTCCTCTGTGGGGGTCACTGACACCATCTAAAAACAAATGCTCTGTAAGTCTACAAATGTATTGTTATTGCCACTTTTTATTACTTATCATTCTATTCAGTCCCTCCCCTATTCATATTCCAGTCTCTTATGCAAATCAATGCAAGGTTGCTAGGGTAATTTGTACCCTAGAAACCAAATTGCTGACACTGCAAACTAAAAAGCTGCTGAATAAAAGCTAAATAACTATAAAACCACAAACAATAAAAAATGAAAACCAATAGCAAATTGTCCCAGAATATCACGCTCTACATTATACTAAAAGTTAACTCAAAGGTGAATAACTAGTGATGGGTGAATCTCCCGCGATTCGCTTCGCCGAAAAATTCGCGAATTTCTCGGCGAAAAATTTGCAAAACGAGTCGCGGGACGCTTTTGACGCGCGTCGCGTCAACTTTGACGCGCATTGCGTCGTTTTCGTCACGTCGCGTCGTTTCCGACGCGCGTCGCGTTGTTTTTGGTGCGACTCGTTTTTTCGGCGAAATTTCGCTGGTGATTCGCGGGAATTCGCCGCGAATTCTACCCTGGCGAATAAATTCGCCCATCACAACCCCTTTAAGCCTTGCCTGTCCATTCCTGTTTGCTGCCTGAACCAACCATTGTCTGTTTTATGACTGCGCTTCTGGATACTGATTATGTCCCACATTGACTGTTTGTTTTGACACCAGCCTGTTCCCTGACTACTATCTGCTCATTCCCTGTTATTCCTGTCATACATTCCAGTTTCCTTTGCCTGTTCACAACAATCACCATTGTTCTCTGGTGGCATCTGAGTAGCAAAGAGCTCCTACCAAAGGCGGCTGTTATAGTATGAAGTGTGAACCTTGACTAGGACCTTGGCATCTGTTCTGGGTTTTAGGATAATGAATGTGACATTTTGTTCCATAATTTTATTCAATTCTAATTAAAAAAGCAATAATTCAAGTGTTTTGAACTGTGAGTTTGTTCTAATAGAAATTAGAGTTTTGAAAACTAAGCCTTTTAGTATGTACTTGAAGTATTGCTTTCTCTTTATGTCTCTGTTTTATTTCCCTTTCTCTATCAGATATCTTTTTCTATGTACATCCCTTTCATTATGCATCTTTATGTGTATTTACTCGTGCTTCTCTCTTTTCACTAATTCCATGTCCCTGTATTCTTTGCACTGATTTCAGTGGTAATGCCAATTTCTTATAATATATCAGACAAATACAACCAGAAACCAAGCAAATGCAGATGGAGGGTGAAATAAATTTCTCTGGCTCAAACAATCCACATATCTTCATGTGTTTGGTTTCTTGCAATATTTGTCTGATGTTATGAGATTTTTTGCACAGATATACCAAGACAAACATATTTATATTCTCCATCTGATCTGCATTTATATGTATTTGTGTGCGTGTGTGTTTTAACAATCCATTGTTCTCTCTCTCTATGCATTCCTTCTTTATGTGTATATGCACATTTTTCTATTTGACTCTGTGTTTCTTTTCTTTTTACATTTCTTTAAATACACATTTCTTCCTGTATACAGTACATCTGTATGTCTCTTTGAGCTTGAAAACTTCTCATAAGAAATAGGGCATTAGGCTAATTCATCGAATTGTGAAGTTACCAGTGTTGGACTGGGTCGGTGGGACTGGGCCGACCCAGACCTGCTTCTCCCGGGTGGTGTTCACGCATGCGTATGCATCGCACCGTGTTCTCGCATGAGCACGCATTGTGCCAAGTCTGTTTATATGTGTGCCTCAGACCAGATAATCAGAGGTAGGGAGGGGGCCCCTGGGGACTGTGAGGAGGGCCCTTTGTTTGTAGCCCCAGTGGGTCCCCAAGGATCCAGTCCAACTCTAGGATCCTGTCCGACCCTGGAAGTAACGTCTTGGCAGCCGATCACTGGCAAAATTTCGCTAGCGTTAATTTGTCAGCACAAGCATTTTATAGCAAACTTTTGCTACTGTTCATTTCTGCCAGGCAAAATTTAATTAGTACACTTGTGCTTAAGTCAATTTGAATTGGGAGGGAACAGATACTGTAGGTCTTATATATGTCTTTATTAGTGATGTTAGTGCAAAAGCTTGACGTTGCCACTTATTAGTAAAAATATCCAAAGAAGCAAAATAAAGACAAAAGAGATCCTCTAATGTCCTAGACATGAGCCCACCCTAAAACAAATGTGGCATGACCCTCAAAAATTTAAAAGTTACAACTTTTAAACACAATCCCACTTTAACATATGAAAAAAAACACCAGCTTTTTTTTACATTTCTATAACTTTTTGGCATACAGGATATGATGTCACTGACATAAGATTGAGGAGGATGTAGCTTCATCTTATCAGTTTACCAGATGTAAGCTGGAAAAGGAAACTCTGATGAAAGGGGTAACATAATGGAAAACTATAGGATTTTAATTTTAGGAGTACCGATCATTCGCCTGAGCAAAAATTCGTCTAGCAAAAGAGTGTGAAACTTCATTATCGATGCTTTCAGTACCAAAGTGTCCCCTATACCTGTTAGTCAATTAGCAATCTCCTTGCGGATGGTAGTTCTAGTGAATTTTCACTAGCACCAGCTACGTTGCTTTTAGTGAATTTGCCTTCACATCTTTATTGCAACAGGAAGAATGGCAAGAAGTTGTTTGTTCAAAGACAAAAGTAACATGGTTGCCATCCCTACGTGCCCATAATTCTTCAGTATTGAAAATGCACCTCCAAAGCATTTGTTTAGAATTACAATGGTGCTGAAGTCCTTTGGATGAAAGAAAACATCACCAAATACATCATTACTAGCAATAAGTGACAGTACATCCCCAGCTCCTCAGCTCATCAGGGTCAAAGTAAATAATACTGACACATTGCCCACATTTAGGTGGTTATCTAAGTAATGTATCACAATCCAGATAAATTACTTTAACTGATTTGGTAAGTAGGCACCAAAACACTAAATGCTAACATTAAAGTTCATGTAGTGTTTGTTCTTTCTACCATTGGGAAGTAGAGTTCAGTGACACTCAACCATAAGAGCGATTGGAAGGAACTGAGATTCATAAATCTGTCCCTACATAACATCCTCCTCACATACCATATGTTTGTTAACTCAAGTAATTATTTGCTGAAAGAAAATGAGTGGTCAATGCAAATCAAGAGAAAGCTCATGGTGGGAACAATCAACACACACAGTTCTACCATTCTTACCCTTTTTAAAATGAAAATTGTTGAACCTCAGACCTGTAGACTCCAGGTTGTACTGAACACATTTCACAGGTTACTGACAGTTGAACTGGAGAAGTACAAGAAGATGGAAATCTCAATTATGTACTCAGAAGACTCTCATTGGACATTCAGTCTTTTGCCAGCCTAATCACTTGTTACTGTAACAGAAATAGCTGACAAATCTCAAACATTTTGTCTTAGCCCTAACATAGAGCGGAAAAAAAAATTTTGTTTTCATTGATACTTTTGAATTCATTCAACAGGCTTTGCTTGACATTGCTTTACCATAGATGCATTAGTAAAAGATGAATTAAAATCCAAAGAAGGATCCACATGCTAGGCAGAAAAGCAAATATGTATATGTAGATTTAAAAGTACATGTCCTGTATGTGTCAGTTGTAGGCACAAAAAATGTACATCTTTTACTTTTTGTCCCAACGAATCACAATATATTAAACAATAATAATTGAACATATACAGTTACATGCAGTAAAAGGGTGATCTGTCATGCCATTCCTGTAAAATTTGTGAATATTCTTGGGTTGCATTGGATTGTAGGCAGTTTAGACTGCAGTCCCGTGCTGTGGTTCTGAACTTTTAACGGTGGTTGGTATATACCTTAGTGCTTATTGATTAGGCAGAGAACAGGAGTTCAGTTAATGACAAAGTTTGAGATATGGAAAGAAAATTAATTCACATGGGTGTTGAAAGAACCACTTGAAGTTTGCCACTGCTGGTGAGTGTGTCAAGAGTGTGTCTCCAAAGTACCTAAGGGGTTCCCATGTGCTGGTAATGATATGTGGTGTCAGTGTGGTGTCAACCCAAGCAAGGAGAATTGTATTCTGCTGAGACTGATGTTAATGCACAAATAGCATCTGTTAAGGTCACTGTAGGTAACTAAACTTGAAAGAAACTGCTGTTTTTGACGTACAAAGCAGTGTCTCTTTCTCAGGTACTGTGTGCCAAGTGCTGTTTCAAAGGCTCAACCAAGCTCATCTCCCACAGCATAAGGAATATCAAATAAGTGTGTCATACGCAATTACTACCTACAGTATGTAGTGCATAATCCATCAGGTATTGACCTAAGGGAAAATGGGAGAAAGCCAACATTCTTGAATGAAAAAATGTTACTGCAATAAATGTCAAAAATATGGCTGGCCATATTAGTTTTGTCCCTAGCTTAACAGTTTTTGATCTGCACTAAAATGAGTCAATGTACACAAGGATGGTTACCCTTAATCTCAGGCATCAGGTCAGTCACAATGAGCAGCTTTCTGAGCAGGTTGAGTTTCACCCATAAATCCTTGTACACAAGTGACACATGAAATAATAAAATATGTTGAGACCTAAAGCTTTACTTCTTTGTTTAAATGAGAACATCAATTGGAATATAATTGCTTAATAAAATATGAATGAATAACACTGTAGACCAATGCTGTCTAACTTATTACATATAATGGGTCAGATTTATTAAAATAATGATGTCATACATTGAAGTCTATGGAGCCTATGGAGCCTGGGGGCCACAGAAATATTTTGGAGAGCCACAAACAGCCCACGAGCCTCCAGTTGGACAGCCGTGCTGTAGACAATAGTGAGAATTGCAAAGCTGTTTTTTTATTGATTTTGATGGATATTAAACATGGACAGGGTATCCTGAATTTATGTTGATTCAGAACAACGTGTATTGTCAGTTATGTCATCTATATTTTTTTTTTATATTTTTACCAAGAATATTACCCAAGCCTGTGGAAATTGTAGTTTAAATCAAGAGACCTGAAGAAGGTAAAGCATTGCAAAATACTTTCTGCTAACATGATACATCACACACACAGGGCGCACAGTTTACAAAGAGCGTGTATAGATACAAATGGCACAGAGATGGTTAGTAGATGACCCATCTGAGCAAAGATCTACTATAATCCTTCTATTTTGAAGCTCATGCAACAGAGAACATCAGTCTTTTTTCAATTTCTAGGGTTGTTGACATACCATCTGATAAGGTAGAGCAGTGATCCTCAAAAAGAGACTCACAGGGCAAAATAGTGCTTACCAGCACCTTGCGTGTTGCTCCCAGGGGCCTCAAAGCAGGCGCTTATTTTTGAATTCCTGGTTTCAAGGCAAGTGTATTGCCAAACAGAGCAGGTTCTCTTTTTGCATTCTTGTTTTGCTTTGAGAACATTTTTTTACATCTGAATGTGGCTCACGGGTTAAAAAAGGTTGAGTATCCCTGGGGTAGAAGATGCAAGTTACATCAAGCAGAAGAGTATGGGTTATAAACAAAGCAAGATTGTGATATATTTTTATACACATAACCAATAAGAACAAGCAAGGACTGTGTATGTAATACAATCCTTTGACTGCATCCCAAATCAGCTAATACTCAAGAACAATACTACCTTTATTTATCTCATGTTGAACTTTTCAATAATTGCACAACCCACCTGGGAACAATTTGGGAATGTTTGTCTTGCAGCTGCACTTATTTTCTTGAAATGCATTTTATCAAAAAATAAAAAAAACAAATGTTCAAATAGTCAGTTTTGTTGAATTCAAGAAGTGCTTTGAAAAATAATTTAGCCTGGTAGAAGGCTCACAAAGCACCGCAGAAAACAACAAGAGGCACTTTCCCCTTGAAGGTCAATGAAAGCTGTTCTGACCTCAAAATGTTAGGTTTCTATCTGAATCAATCTTCTTCCTGCATTCAAAGCATTAGTATAAGTCTGTATATCCTTATGTCCCAATAAATGACCTAGCAGTTTATAATTATCAAGTCAGATGTTATTGATTAGTAATGGGAACAAAGTCCCATGGAACAGATCACACAGGAGGACAAGAAGTTAAACATAAAGAGCCACAGCATAGCAGGCATTTCTAATACGTGACCATAATTGTGGTGTCTAATACAACAAGATGCAGACGACTGGATCTGACATTGCAATTACCTTTTGTAACTACACTAATCTGGCACAGGGACAAGGGACCTTTATACAGAAGTGTCATGTTAAATGCAAACTGACCTCTAACCTTGAAAATGTAATTATAAAAACCATTTGGGAGTTTTTCACCTTGGTAAAACAAGTTGTCGGTGAAAAAAATACAAATTGAAATGCTGGAATTCTAAATGAATCAAATGAAGGGATGGAGGCATGACAGTGACAAAATTGCCTTAAATACATTGTAAGGAGTGAACAGACAACCTTGTTAAAAAGCATTTTCAGATTTTTCACAAGATGTCTTGTTTTAAATATATTTATGTGTGAGGACAGAGGATCACTTTTTTATTTTTCATTTGCATGTTTGGCTTCTGCAGCTAAAAAAAAATACTTTGTCTCATCTATGCCTGAATGGAAATTGATCCCCCCAAAATAGTTTTTGCAAAATAATAAGTGAAATCATTCCCTTTAGAATATTTTTGTATAAAATTAAGATAATCTAAACAACCACCACTAATAAAATTGCAGCTATAGAGAAGGGGAACATGGAATCACGAGACAATAGAAGTAAATTCGTTTGACAGGAATGGAGACAAAAACTGTTTGAATTATGTTGCAATAATGTGCATCATCTATGCAAAGTATGGCTAGGCACAAATGTAGAAAAAATAACTATGAATCCAGCTAAACCCACATCAGTTCATAAGCTCAGACAAAATGAATCATATAACTTAATTTTCTGTGTGCAAAAATAATTGAATTGCAGAAAAGATCAATCTTGAAGGTACTGAGTTACTGAAATTGGAATAATAAAGATGTTTAGTTAGACTTGAAACATAATAAATTAAGCAAAACTATGGTTACTATTACCCTGTTAGTCTGACAAAGGGCAAGTCAACCCCAAAATAAAAATTATAAACAAGCTGCTGTGTAGCCATGGGGGTAGTCATTCAAAGATTACCCAGCAGACAACGTATAATACTATAGTATACAATGGGATTCTTCAGTACTATCTGCTATCTACTGTGTATCCTGTGCTTGAATGGCTGCCCCCATGGCTACACAGCAGCTTGTTTATATAAACTATGGTATTACTTATCTGTTATCTACTGTGTATCCTGTGCTTGAATGGCTGCCCCCATGGCTACTCAGCAGCTTGTTTATATAAACTATAGTAGTACATATCTGTTATCTACTGTGTATCCTGTGCTTGAATAGCTGCCCCCCTGGCTACACAGAAGCTTATTTATATAAACTATAGTAGTAATTATCCGTTATCTACTGTGTATCCTGTTTTTGAATGGCTGCCCCCATGGCTACACAGCAGCTTGTTTATATAAACTATAGTAGTACTTATCTGTTATCTACTGTGTATCCTGTGCTTGAATGGCTGCCCCCATGGCTACACAGCAGCTTGTTTATATAAACTATAGTAGAATTTCTAAAGCAAACACACCAGTTGTACCACTACAGGCCAACAGTACATTGTATTGTCATTCGTTGAAAACATTTTTATTTTTTGTTGTTACTGTTTTTCCAGCTAATAAATAATATTGAACAAACATTACAAATGTATGGCCTTCAAAAATGTTTTGATTTAAATTTGTGTGTTCTTGGTGAAAGGTTAACTGACTTATGTTTGTAAAGGGAAGTTTCTTTACCTAATCGTTTGCATTATACAGCTGGGTGTGATGTGCATTATCTACTTCAGAAAGGACGGCTGCAGTCTACTTTGTATATAGTACCGATCCTTGCGATTTCTGAAATAGAATAAATACAACACAGTAGACTTACACTTGCAGGAACCCCTGGAAATAACTCAGTGACAAAATGGCTGCCCCTAACACAAATCTATCACAGCTTCGTATAGAGAAAATAGAAAGTACAGCCAGGTCCTTGTGAAAGAATGACTTGTTTTCTAAGCTTTTGTAATTTAAGAAAGTTATTAACATCAATGTTTCCCTCTAATAGCCACATCTACATCTATTTAACTTAAAGGACACTTGGTCATTTCCTGGGATTATGAAAAAAAATGATTGTCTCAGACTACAGTATATAACAAATTGCATGCAATAAATTAAAGAAATTACAAAGATAATTTATGCAGGGTATGTTTTATTCTGCATTAAAGATGCTGGAACGTTGCCTGGAGAATGATAACTTACATTTTCTTCCAACTATAGAGCTTTATGTGTTTTCCATCCTTTTATATTTAGGGAGAATGGGCTCTGTAAATTCGGCAAGGGACATACTGTACAAAACGCAAAAGTAAAAAAAAACCCAATATGAGCACATTACGGAACTTCCAGAAATTGTAGACATGCTGTTGCTCCCACAGCTAACGATGCTGCCAATGCAAACAATACTTGAGTTTATGAAAATCTTTAGGAGAGCTTCTGGTGATACAACAATATTTTTTGTTAAATGACCCCATCTATGTAATTGATATTTTTATTCTCTCGTATAGTGAAAAATATTCTATTTCTTCATAGAATTTTTTTTTAATAGTTTCAAAGTGTATCTAAGTAATACAGGCTTATGTCAAGAAAATAATTCATCTTCTGTAGGTTTGTTTTTATGGTCGTACCCGCCACTGATAGAATATCCAAATGGTGATTAGTAATTGCTAAAGTATTTAAGGCTTTTAATTGTTTTTAAAGTTTATGCACAATAAAGTCGCACTAAGCAACAGCCTCCAGCCATTTTCTATCTCAGGTAGATGAGAATTGTGGTTCAAATATAGATGTGCATGAACAGGCTGCAGTTTATGGCTAGAACTGTATTACTAGGGACAGGGCACATCAAATTAGACAGGCATTATTAATAACTTAAAATGGTGTAACATTTTTATTATTATAAACAATCACTTTTAAAAATTTTCTCAAATTAAAAAAGTCAAAAACTCTCAAATCCCAAATGTGTGCTTATTAAAGGAACAATAACACCAAAAATGAAAGTGTTTCAAAGGAAAGCCACTATAATGTACTGTTGCTCTGCACTGGAAAAACTGGATTGTTTGCTTCAGAAAATCAACTTTAGCTTCTATTAACGTGCTGCTATATAGCCATGGGGGCAGCCATTCAAGCACAGGATACACAGTAGATAACAGATAAGTACTACTATAGTTTATATAAACAAGCTGCTATATAGCCATGGGGGCAGCCATTCAAGCACATGATACACAGTAGATAACAGATAAGTACTACTATAGTTTATATAAACAAGCTGCTATATAGCCATGGGGGCAGCCATTCAAGCACAGGATACACAGTAGATAACAGATAAGTACTACTATAGTTTATATAAACAAGCTGCTATATAGCCATGGGGCAGCCATTCAAGCACAGGATACACAGTAGATAACAGATAAGTACTACTATAGTTTATATAAACAAGCTACTGTGTAGCTATGGGGCAGCCATTCAAACACAGGATACACAGTAGAAAACAGATAAGTACTACTATAGTTTATATAAACAAGCTGTTGTGTAGCCATAGGGCAGCCATTCAATCACAGGATACACAGTAGATAACAGATAAGTACTACTATAGATTATATAAACAAGCTGCTGTGTAACCATGGGGGCAGCCATTCAGGATATATAGTAGATAATAGATACGTTTTGAAGAATCCCATTATATACAACAGAGCTTTTTTCTATAAACTATAGTAGTACTTATCTGTTATCTACTGTAGAGTCCTGCAGCGGGTCAGGTACCCACTGGGAACCCGTGGGTTACCCGCAAAAACCTGCGGTACCCTGTGGGTTGCAGGTAGAATTCCCGGGTGCAGCTATAGACATGGGTCGGCAGTTTTGCTGGTCGGCTGCATGTCTTCTCAGTAGGGATTTTTACAATTTTTTTCTGATCACGCCTACTTCCGATGATGTCACTTCTGGTTACAATGACAGCACTTCCTGGTTATTTATTGTCAGTGGGTCCGGTTTGCGGATAAGGTACTTGTGGGTCTGGTAGCGGGGCCAGGCGGGTAAGAATGCAGGTTGAGGCTCCGGGTTGCATATTGCAGGTTGCGGGTACGGGTTGCAAAGAATGCACACCTGTAGGACTCTAATCTACTTTGTATCATTTGATTAAATGGCTGCCCCCATGGCTACACAGCAGCTTGTTTATATAAACTATAGTAGAGTTTCTGAAGCAAACACACTAGATTTACCAGTGCAATAAAACAGTACATTATATTTTCCTCACTTTAGGACACTTTCATTTTTTGGTGTTACTTTTCCTTTAATTAAATGACTCAAATTCAAAGAAACAACTGGAACGTGGAATCATTTTTATGTCTCCCAAATTTCAAATTAATATCAAAAGCTTGAATTAAAAAAATAGCTTGCATTGTGCTATTTCAGCTCCCAGTGACTTCCACATACACTCTCCAGCTGTTAGATAGCAAATTGTTACATTTTAGTTAATATATCTTGACATTTCAAGCTTTGGAAACACCATTTTGCAATTTAGGTAATAAAACTGCGCTTTAATGTATCTTAAAAAAGGGAAACTAACAACCTCTTTTTAAACCATAACCACTATTTCCTTGTTGAATGGTTGAAAATATATAATGTTTCTGTATTTATTCTTCACATAAGAGCCTAACTGCACAACTAAAAAAAATTGAATAGGCATGTCTTATGGTGCTCATTGTGACCAACATTTTTAATTACCCTAATTCATCTCATTCCTTGAGTGGCTAATCTGGCAAATCTGGCAAATATCCACTACTATGGCAGCCTGTTAAAACAAATTGGTTATGAAGTAGGAAAAACAAATTTGTTATGAACAGAAATGGCCACCAACCACAGAAGTGGCTGGACTTTTAGGATTTTGTGTAACAGGAGAGATTCTAAAACTTGTTATGACAGCATCCATTTAGGTGCCCTTGGAACAGAAAAGGTAACAGCAATTCTTGTGACTATAACCACATGATTTTTTTGTATATATATCCAACCTGCACAGTATGCAAAAAACTGATGTTCCTTTAAATTGCCCTAAATAAACCATTTAAGTTAAAATATAAAAAAAAAATTATTTTGAGCCACATGACAGGCTCGCAAGAAAAAATACATTTTGAGTTAAGTAGAGCAGACATCTGTACTAGTTAGTCTTCCAATATTTGTTTTCAGTTTGAACCTTATTATTTCACTTGTGGTGCCAATTGGAACCAGATTCCAACATGCTGACAGCAACACTAAAGTGACGTTTTAACAATAATTGGATGGATTATTTTCCCACTAAGACAAAAGTTTCTTAGAGGAGGTGAGGCATAAATGAAAAACATGCTATTTTTGTACAGCTTTAGAAGCTAACAATAACTATAAAATACTCAAGAGCCTTTTTTTCTAAATATAAGCAGTATATAAATTCATTTAAAAAAAAAAAGAAAAGAGCAATTACTGATCCAAGAGAAGATTTGACTTGAGAAAGTCAGAATTCTGCAAGATTAAAATATAAAGCTGCTCTGCGTAGTAATGAGATTTCCAGCTACCACCACACACGAACATAGATGTTTTGAATGTGTGCCTTGACCTGCATCAGCTATAATAGAGTAACAGCAAAAACACTCATGAATTTGATAAGAAACACTAAAGCAACAAATTATTCCTTAATTTTTTTTTTAATGAACAAATCTACCCTAAAGACGAATTATGGTGGAACATGATTTAAAAAGTTGTTTATTATTAGGACTGTGCTATTAATTTTATTCCACAAAATATTTACAAAATTCACATGAAGAGATTGAAGTTCGATCGAATTCCAATCGTACCATTTTTTCGGAGGATCGAATATGCTAATTTGGCCACTTTGATCATCAAATACCGAAAATTCAATGATC
Source organism: Xenopus borealis (assembly GCA_024363595.1). NCBI lineage: Eukaryota > Metazoa > Chordata > Amphibia > Anura > Pipidae > Xenopus > Xenopus borealis. Next base: position 126,158,095 of record CM044442.1, read on the forward strand.
GAATAGATCGAATGATCGGATATTCGATCATTCGACCATTTGATGATCGAAGGACTTTAACCTTAAAATTTATTCGACTGCCTACTTCGCCAGATTGAACCTACCGGATAGCAATAGAAGCCCCCATAGGCTTCTTTTACAAACACCTGCTCGAATACCAACGCCTCCATCGTTCGAATCGTACGAATTTTTGGAGCGAAATCGAGCGAAATCGAACGAACGGTATTCGATCATATGATTTCATCGAGAAATCGAATATCGAGGAAAAAATAGCCTAAAACTATTCGATAAGCCTTCGATAGTCGAATGCTTATTGAGGGATTTTTGGGTGAATTATAGTAAATTTGACCCTAAATGTACACCCCTGTTTTGTGAAATGAGGAAAATAGCACAGAAAAACATGAGATTCACTATAATTAGTCTTCTACAAAATTGTGCTTAGTACAGAATTCTGCTATAGTATAAATTATCTGCTTCAGCAGAATTGTACAGGTATGGGACCTATTATCCAGAATGCTCAGGACCTGGGGTTTTCCAGAAAATGGGTCTTTCCATAATTTGGATTCTCACAGCTTAAGACTACTAGAAAATCATTTAAACATTGAATAAACCCAATAGGCTGGTTTTGCTTCCAAAAAGGATTAAGTATATCTTGGTTTAGATCAAGTACAAGGCACTGTACAATCATTAAAAAAAAAATTGGATTATTTGATTATAATGGTGTTTATGGGAAGCAACCTTTCCATAGTTTGGAACTTTCTGGATAATGGGTTTCCGGAGAATGGATCCAATACCTTTACCCTATACTGTGGTTTGTATGTGATGTTGGTTTTGAGGTAACTGATTCCTCTTTCATTGTGCACCAGGGAATTCTTATTTTTGGAGTGCCAGGGTGTGTGAGGGTGACTGTTTTCTCCCATATACATGATGATGTATATATATGGTATCTTTTTTGTATGTTCAAAATGAAAACTTAAGAGTTGCCCATATCAGAACCAACACCACTACCAAGGTGGGTGAGACCATTGCCATTTTAGATGCACCTGAACTGCAGGAAGTTGTCTGCATTCCATAAGCCCCTCCGAGGTGGGAAGGATGGTCATCAAGACAGCCTTGCTCCCAATCTCAAACAATTTTGGGGGGATTTAATTATTCAACCCCAGATTGTCCCACAGTTCAGCCAATGGAATGAAGTAGAAGGAAAACAAATGACTCAATTAGGAGATTTTTTTTTCTGCTCTTGTCCATAAGTTTATTTGGACAAACCTTAAATATAATGTTCTTATTTATATGAATATGGACCAGTGACCGAAAAGCTGAGTTTTGGGAAGAAAGGTGATTAACCATCTAAGCTTAATCTCCACCCTATGGGTGCAAAGATAGGCCCAAATCTAGGCCCAAATCTCCTATGCAAAGTATGAGTCCATCCTATGTGTAGCTAAACCATCACCAAAGTCCCTTAAGTAGAACTTCTAGAGCCCTTCTAGAGAAAGATCCAAGGAAATCACTGGCACACATGGCTGATTCAATCAGGGAAGCACCCTTGCATCTTTATTTGCAACGTTTCAGGGGTAGTATGACAAAGGGGTACTACCCCGAAATGTTGCAAATAAAGATGCACGGGTGCCTTCCTGCTTAAATCAGCCTCGTGTACCAATTATTTTCCTTGGATCAAGTATTTTGGAGGGTGCTGATCCCCCCATCACCGTGCACCGGGTGTTATCAACAGAAGGCCATGTGCGAGTGGGCCATACATTCCTTCTGGAGAAAGACCATGTAGGAAAAAGGCAATGACATAGTAATTGATTTAATCTGGTTCTGATGTATCCCAATTAAATGTGTGTTTCCAAATGCTCTGTGACCCATAAGGCTCATTGTTACTTACACAACTCTTCAACTTACACTCCAAAAAAGAGAGTAGACATGCACTAATAGAATTCTGCTCTTAAAGCCTTGTCAGTGGCAGGTGTTACATACAAGACTCCTTGCATTTCACTGTCAGTAATAACCACAATGTGAGCAAATAGAGTATTTTATTGATTCATATTCATGTTTATGGATTCAGGTTCTTACAAAATATGATCAAGGTAATGAAGCTCCAAACAGCTATCTTCAATTATTAAACAAAATATGACTTCAGCTTCACAGATACATTTCCTTTTTATGACTAATATTTTTAATTTCTTTTTCATCGAAATAATTTGAAGCCTATAATTATGGCTATTCAATTTCAGTACTGATATAAACCATATTAAGCTCAATGGCAAGACAGTGCATGGGGTAGTAAAAAAAAAGAATAAAAAAATTTAAATCTCTGTTGGTAGCCAAACATTTGTAATCAATTTCCATATTCTCATTTGCTATCATCTACATAGCTACATAGTAAGTTAGGTTGAAAAAAAAAAGAAAAATGCCCATCAAGTTCAGCCTTTTATGCATATATAATACTTGCTTAACTGCTAGTTAGACCCTACAATTTGCCCCAGGAGGAGGAAAAATGACTTCTTAAATCCTGAAAGCTATTTTCAAAAAGCCATCCAACCCTTTCTTGAAGTCATCTAATGTAGAGATATGCATCCTTATTTCTCAAAAAATTATTGAAATAATGTCTCAAAGAAAATACAACTAAATGATCTTGCCTGTTAATTCTACTAACGAATATGCTTAATAGGTTTTATGTAATATGGTCTTACACCACCTTTGTGAATCAGTGAAACAATAATGACAATTACATAATAAAATTGAACTAATGTATTACTGAGAAAAAAAATACAAAGAGTTTAATGTGGTTTTGAAAAAAACGTATTTTTAGTGATGAGTGAATGGCTGCCCCCATGGTTACACAGCAGCTTCTTTATATAAACTATGGTATTACTTATCTGTTATCTACTATGTATCCTGTGCTTGAATGGCTGTCCCATGGCTACACAGCAGCATCTTTATATAAACTATAGTAGTACTGATCTGTTATCTACTGTGTATCCTGTGCTTGAATGGCTGCCCCCATAGCTACACAGCAGCTTCTTTATATAAAATATAGTAGTTCTTATCTGTTATCTACTGTGTATCCTGTGCTTGAATGGCTGCCCCCATGGCGACACAGCAGCTTGTTTATATAAACAATAGTAGTACTAATCTGTTAGCTACTGTGTATCCTGTGCTTGAATGGCTGCCCCCATGGCTACTCAGCAGCTTGTTTGTATAAACTATAGTAGTACTGATGTTATCTACTGTGTATCCTGTACATGAATGGCTGCCCCCATGGCTACACAGCAGCTTCTTTATATAAACTATAGTAGTACTTATCTGTTATCTACTGTGTATCCTGTACTTGAATGACTGCTCCCATGGCTACACAGCAGCTTGTTTATATAAACTATAGTAGTACTTATCTGTTATCTACTGTGTATCATGTACTTGAATGGCTGCCCCCATGGCTACACAGCAGCTTGTTTATATAAATTCATGAAGGAGGAAGTGGCAGGCGTTCCCACTGTGTGTGTGCAACACTGTCCCCGTTGCACGCCTACCAGGGGTAAGTCTTCACAATTCCATCGTCTTTGACATTATTAAAACAATATGTTGCAATTTAAATAAGGGTATTGTGGTGGATATATTTTATTTAGACTGTGCAAATGCTTTTATGATTTTACAGCTTATGAATTTAAACATATGGAGCATAGTAACATAGGAAGTTAGGCTGAAAAAAGACACACGTCCATCAAGTTCAACCTTCAAACTTTTTTTTTAACTGCCTAATTGCTAGTTGATCCAGAGGAAGGCAGAAACCCCGGATATCTTGTGCTCCAGACAGACCTTACTATTAAAGGGGCAGTTTCCCCTAAATTGATTTGTAGGGGCATTGATATTCAAATCCAAGAGGGAAATAATGGATGACTGCTCACATTTTTTCTTTGAACAATAGTTTTTTATTTATGAGAAAACGTCCATTATTTTCATATGAGGGAAAATAAAAAACTAACATTGTTATAGGCAATAACCAGGGCCGCCATCAGGGGGGGACAGGGGGGACAAGTGTCCCGGGCCCGTGCCTGAATGGGGGCCCGGCAGTGCTGAACTTCTCCAAGAGCCGGGCCCCCTTTCCGAGCACCGCCAAAATCGTCCTGCTGCTTTCTGCGCTGAATGCAGAAGTGCCGAAGACAGTCGAAGTCCTGAAGCGACGGAAAGACCCGAAGTCACGAAGGAGACGACACTGAAATCCTGAAGCTGCAAAAATACCCGATGTCACGAAAGGAGCTGATACTGAAGACCTGAAGTGGCGAAAATGTTGTCACGAAAGGAGCTGATACTGAAGTCCTGAAATGGCGAAAATACCCGATGTCACGAAAGGAGCTGATACTGAAGTCCTGAAGTGGCGAAAATGTTGTCACGAAAGGAGCTGATACTGAAGTCCTGAAGTGGCGAAAATACCCGATATCATGAAAACTGCTATAATGGAAGTCCTAAAGCCACAAGTTCAATTCTACTGACACCAATGTGTCAGTTTTTTTTTTTTTTTTTTTTTAAATCCCCTGGCCAATGTTTAATTTTAATACTTTATTGCCCCATGCTACCTATTAAAAAAAAATTATGGGGCCCCAATTTAGTTTTTTAACTTGTAAGGGAGGCCCTGGCGCCAAGTTTTTTTTTTTTTATTTTCTCTGGGGCCCCAATTTTTATGTGTGGGGGTTACTTTTTTAGCACTGATGTCTGTGTGGTCTGTTGACTTTTATGCGGAGTGGGCAGGATCAGGGGTGGGGCTTGGATGCCAGGGTGGGCGGGGCCCAGGGGGCCCTGAAAATTTTGTTGTGCGGGGCCCCGTGATTTATAATGGCAGCCCTGGCAATAACCATTAACGTCTATAAAACCTCATCATTTTTTTTCTTATGCAGATATTCGTATTCATGTTATTTTGCTACTGCTTTTCCAAAATCAAGAAAAGCACAATTTTTTTTTAATAATCCTCTCAGTTTTCTGTAAAGTTTGAAAAATTTTCAATTGATTTTCTTTTATCTTGTTTACTTTTTAGCTTTCAAGAATTGGTTGCCACTGACCACCCTACTGGATTCCTGGTCCCTACAGCATCTTTGTTGCTGTCCCTGACTGGTTAATGGGATCTTGTTTAACAGCAATGTACACATTTGCCCCAGTTCAGTAAACCCTTGCAACCAATTAGATAGTTCTGATAGTTTTGACCAATCAAAGCTAACTTATCAAAGTTAACTGGGGATGAAGGAGGAGAAGAATTACAGGAAAACTATACTTCCTGAGCAATGTAGGTCTCCATGAAAATGTATTGTATAAAACAGCTCATATGTAAAACCCTGCTTCATGTAAATAAACCATTTTCATAATAATACATTTTATTATTCGTGTATACATGCTTTTTTGGGTTATTTATGCACCCTACGGAGGAGGTGCAAACAAGAATTTTGGCAATAACTGTCACAGTTATACGAAGTTCTAGGATCACCAGCTATATCCTCTTTTCCAATTCATGGACAGTTCAGTTTTTTTGTCTTCATTTTAGCAGTATAATTATACACTCACCACCCAACTGGCCCATGGGCCAAACACATGAAAAGTGAACAAGGGATCACCTGCAATATGGTCACATTCCTAACGATCATTCATACAGAGGCCTTGAATGAACAGAACAGCAAAACGTAAAGTGGAGCTGATCTCCAGAGAGAGCAGCTTTCACTCATCAGTAAATTAATGCAGTTCTGGGACTCCGATTACCATAAACTGATGGTGACAATCCACCCATCTAAAGCAAATATTCAGTTTTGGTGCAATTATTACACAATTACAGTTCTTTCTCAAAGGAGGGGTCACATTCTTTCTTATACTGGCAACATGTAATATTTTAGAGGTAACAATTATCATATATTGTGTTTGATACCCTTGCATCTAAGAGTTGGTGAAAGATGCTCACAAAGGGGACCTTTTATGTGTATGACCGCTATGACTGCACTTTATATCTCTTCTTATACCACCCTTGTCATAATCAAACCACCTCTCCTTACCAGACATCACATTCAGTAGACCAGTGAAATGTTCTGCTAAAGGGACCAATGAGAAATTTGAGGACTTATAAGTTATCATTATTCTTAACATACTAGGAGGGAGAGCAAGCAGTTTTTCCCATTCTCATCCTAGGTCTCATTCAAGAATTGGTTGAGATACCTTGAGGACTGTCCAGCAATAGACACTCAACAAATCAACAGATAAACCATGGGATATTCACAAAGCAAAGGCTCGCTTGACAAAGGGGTCAATAGGCCCGTGGCCTTTCGAAGCCAGAATTTCCCTTTAACAATCCCAAAGGCATAGATTGTGTCTATGTCGTGTTTTTCTACATTGTAAAAAATATTTACAACTTAGGCAACTTCCCTTTGCTTTTAACCCTGGCTGGAAAATCGCCAAATGTGCTTAAGACTTTACACTTAAGAGATCAGGCTTATTAGTGTGGGACCAAGAAAATTTGATTTGTGCTGAAATTTATGATAAAACGTATTTTATCACAGTTTGCAGTAAAGCTCACAGCTGTGTTATTACTCTTAAGGGTCTAATATGGAATCCATCCAAGAGATAAATGTCTCAGTCGGATGAAAGCCACTGTTCCTTTCAGTTGTCCTGTAAATAGTCTATTAATGTTAGAAAACTTCCATAGCACCAGAAGAATCTGGAAAATAGTTTTGATTTTCTTTTTAAAGAACTACCATATTCAAAAGCTAGCAAAATATTAAAAAGGGAGATATTTACAAAGAAAAGAACAGAAATACATGGAAAGCAATATACTTATTGGCTAATGGGAGCTAAGTACAAGAAATTGGTGCAGTTTGCCATTCATTATTTTTCCAGAATTCAAGAAAATATCTGCACACTTAAAAGTAAATTGTTGCCCTTGCAGCTAGGCAACACAAACGCCTGTTGTACAAATTTCAGTTGTATCATAATGGGTGTGATTGGTCATTGGCATTCACTTACACTGCCTTAAATGTCAGTGTAATGTGGTCATAGATTTTTTAAAAGATCTTTTCTTTATTGTAAGACCACGCATATCTTGAAACAATCATTTAAGGGACAGATTTACTAAAGTCTGAATATTAAATTTGATTTTTTTTTGTCAAAACTCACAATTTCGAGTTTAAAACCACCAACTCAAATTCGAAATTTAAAGTGAGTTGTATCACACCTCAACCCTGGAAACAGCTCTAATTCAATGCTTCTCCACCTAAACCTGCCAAGTTCATGTAGAAGTAAGTGGCAGAGGTCCGTTGAACCATTTGACAATATTAATAGCCTTCCTGACATTCAAGTTTTTTTTTCCGAGTATGGTTTGTCCATCAATTAAAAGATCATTTCAAGTGATATTGTCCAGTTGAAGCCAGGAAAACTGTGGGAAGCTGTCTGCTTGGCCCAGCAAACAATTGGACAATGGTACATTTCACTGTGAACAATGAAAATTTTCCAACCTGCCAGATAAATTTTCCAACCAAAATTGGACGAAAAATTTTATATACATGATTGTTTGGTGCCCACTAACCTCACAATAATTTGGCAAATTTGTCAGATCGCACTAAAATCGATCATTGAGAAGAGGTACAAAGGTACAAAGATGTGAGTGGACAGAGTATAAACAATGAAACCTTAACTTAAAGGACCAGTAACATAAAAAAAAAATTTGTTAGTATACTTTGAAAAAAGAATAAGACAAATGAAACTTTAAAATCACAAGGCCAAGGCAGGGAGGAGAAATTGAATGCCGCAAGCTGAGTTCCAGTAACTTATTTCTTAATAAAGGCTTTGCGATTTTAAAGTTTAATTTGTCTTGGGTTTTTTTTTTTTATTCAATGTATTCTAACAAATTTCTTTAAATAATTTTTGATGTTACTGGTCCTTTAACACCTGATTAATGGATGCAGAGGGTTTACTAAATAATACAAACTAGTAAAATATCAATCAGTAGAACAGAAATCATGGAATTATTTTGAGTCTGTTTGTTTTCATAATAATCTTTTATTTGTCAGGAAGCAGCTTGAATACAAAATATATTGATGGCCAAAGAAACAAATTTTGATGTCAGTTCTTCGCTTAAGTAATTTAAAAGTAAGTCTTATGATAGGAACAGCCTTAAGGGATGATTTTATAGGATAAGAAGAAAAGGTATCTGAATTTTCTGGGCTTACTGCAAACTAACAATGTTATCAATCAAAAAGGAGAAGCGCAAATTCAGAACATTGTAGAATAAAGGAGATAAAGAAATGTGTGCATACAGTATATATTGTACAGTAGCTTAGTAATATCAAGGGAAATTTGAAAGGGAGATGATAACCAAGTTAAACAGCAGACAGGCAAATTGAACAAAGATTATTTATCAAAATTTATATTTCTGTAATGTTAGGGTTTTTTCCACTTCAAATGAACTATCATTTTGAACAATGTTGTATATGTTTGATTATTTACTAAAAGAAATCTAAATGTAAAAATTTGATTGAAAAAAAATTGTGAAAACCTGGAATACATAATTTTTTTATATACTGCACAGTAGCCTAGTAATAGCAAGGGAAATTAGATGATGACCAGGGTAAACAGCAGGCAGGCAAATCAAATTAAAGAAAATAACACTTAAAGGCTTATTTATCAAAATTTTAATTTGTGATATGTTAAGGTTTTTTCCACTCTAATTTTTTTAAATGGTTTAAATGTTTGCTTATTTACTAAAAGAAATCTGAATATAAAAATTTTAAAAAAATAATGAAAAACCTTGATACCTTGATACCTCAATACCCGAATTTTCCATGGGGTGATTTTTCAAATTGCAATAGACAAATTGCAATAGACCATTGACTTCTACATGAACTCGGCTGCTTTTAGATGCCAAAGTTTTACATTTGAGCTTTACAATTTTTTTTATGGAAATTCAATTTGAACGATTTTCATAAACACTCCTTAAAGGTTCTAGGAGGTCCCTCATAGGCTAAAACAGCAATTCGACAGGTTTAAGGTGGTGATGGGTCAAATTTGAATTTTTAAAGAGACAGTACTTTTTTTCCGAATGGTCTAATTTTAAAATTTGAATCAAAATTTTTTTTTGGCCTATTCGATAGTCGAAGTACCCAAAAATTACTTCAAAATTTGATTTTTTTATTTGAATTTCCACTTCGATTAGTTGGAATGATTGAATCAATGCATACTAAAAAGTTGCTTAAAAAACTGTTTGTAGGTAAGCATCCCCTTTAAGTGTCAACATGATGGCAGTCAGTTTTTATAAAGCTCAGAAAACAGATATTTGTGCTTCATAAGAAGACATTTTTAATTGTAAAAATCTATTTCTTTTACCCCCAAAATGACCACGTGTCAAGATGTTTTCCAGTACCTGGTTATAGGTCATATGCACCAAAACTTTAGTTATGATAAAAAACATTAGTGAGTAAACTAGAGAAGAACAACATTCATATGACTATGAAGATTCTCATTCATACAGGTCATGGTATATCTAACACAAGTAACTCAAAAGTGCAATGATCTTTTCTGTAGACAGAAACATGGCTGTGCAATGGGTTCTCCAGTCCATTGTAGCTAACTTGTACATGGAAAAAGTGGAAAGGAGGGCTTTACTTACTTTCCATGGAACTACACTGAGTCACTGGTTCAGATATGTTGATGACACTTGGGTTAAAATCAGTTTCAATGAAGTGACAGAACACATTACTTCAGTGGACAAAGACATCAAGTTCACAAGGGAAGATGTTCACGGGAACAAACTTGATTTTTTGGACTGTTTAATATACATCCAAGAGGGGGGGGTAACTTAAAACAGAGGTATACAGGAAACCTACTCATTCGGGTGTCATTAGAACTCTGCACCACAGGGCAGAATAAGTGGCAACTGATACAGAGTCCAATGTCAAGGAGCATAAACATCTCAAAGAAGCTTTAAAAGCATGTGGCTACCCAGATTGGGCCTTTGTCAAAACAGCAGCAACCAAATCCAACAGGAACATCAAAAGAAATAAACCGCCTGGAGACACATTGTAAGCAACACATAGTGATCCCATATGTAGCTGGAGTGTCGGAGAAACTCAGGAGGATTTTCAATAAACACCACATCCTTGTGTTTTTCACCTAGCAACACACTGAGACAAAAACTGGTACACCCAAAGGATCCAACTCTCAATGGAAAACAAAGTAATGTGGTATATGCAGTCCAGTGTAGCGATGAGTGCACTGACCTATACATTGGGGAGACAAAACAAATGCTCATTAAGCAAATGGATAAGCATAGGAGGGCGAACTCTACAGGGCAAGACTCGGCTGTTTTTCTACACCTAAAAGACAAGGGACACTCTTTTGAAGATAGCAAGGTCCAAATTTTGGATAAAGAAGGCCGCTGGTTTGAAAGAGGTGTGAAAGAGGCGATTCATGTTAAGGTGGAGAAACCATCCCTGAACAGAGGCCTTCAACACCACCTGTCTACTACATACAATGCTATTCTAACATCTGTTCCCCAGTGGTTTCAGAACTCTTCACACATCCATTCAAACAACTCTCACAAGTAACACCTGTGTCTAGGAGTTGCATGACACATTGGTAATCCTATCACAGTAACTACACAGAATCAACACCTCTGTGAATTTCAGATGTCACCTTTCTGAGGAGTTACAATGTGCCGTTGTGATTGGATTGTTGGAAGAGTCTATATGCCAAGAATACCCCTACACCAGTCAGTTGAACTGAAGAAGCTGCTCGGATGAGCAGTGAAACGTCTTCATTAAAGTTTCTCAGCAAGTCGGCACCCAACAGGTCGGCACCCAACACCAGAATCAATACTAAGCACCCTGGTCTAGGCTTGTGTTTCACCAGTTAAGTGACCACCTTTGGCTTTGGGAGGAGCCCTCAGCTACTCAGATGCCACCTGGACTTAAACAAGAGATGCAAGGGAAAGGTTCTGTATAGGCAAAGGGGCACGACTGTTGTAAAAGTCTATTAGGCTGAAGGTCACAGTACAAGAAGGATTAGGCAAGTTCATAGTCAGACAGGCTGGGTCGAGGCAGGCAGATATCAGAAATGTCAGGCAGGCAAGGGTCAAAACCGGGTAATCAATCAGAAAGGGATCAGGCAGAAGGAGTAGTTGATATGCAGGTAAGGTCTGAATAAAGAATTCAGAAGGGTCAGGAACAGGCAGAGGTCATAACAGAAGGTCAATAGGATACAGACAAAACAGGCTTTAACACAAGGCTCAGGAACCAGCAGGATAAAGATCCTATCACGGGCAGTTTGCTACAGAATGAACTGGCCTTTTAAATGCTTAATTTCGTGCCACTGATCATCAATTTGCACGCTGACGTCAACTTGCGCATCACGACACATGGGCACTTATGCCCTAAGCATAGACAGAAGAGGAACCACCCAGCAGGCATCCCCGTCGCACCACTGAACCACCAGGGCAAGGTTATTTCCTCACACAGTTGTTTTGAGTTACTTGTTTCAGATATAACAACATTCTTATTTGTTCATGTTTGCTGTAACACTTGGAAGAAGATGTATTTAGTTATTAATTTTTGGGATATACTCAATATCTGTGGGGTCTTGCTCTATCAAAGAATTGTATTCTATACGGTTAACCTCACATATGTTATTCCATTTTGTTATTTTTATTTAATTTTATTCTTTTTTTTTTTTTTTAATTTTCCTTGT